>ONZH01003717.1:0-22691 GCA_900303285.1 Rhinella marina | reverse complement strand
TTCCCAAAAAAAACAAAATATAAAAAAAAAAAATTATTAGTTCAGTTGTTTTAGCTCAGTGATACAAATCCATTTTACTCAGCTACATGTAACCTTTCTGTGTGTCACAGTTCAGCACATTCGCTCCCATCCGTATATACTGTCCAGGTGACACTTTCTGTATGTCACACAATACAACCAAGTCATTTGCTACCAATATCATCTACCGCTTGATCCAGAAAATTCTCTGTGTGACATTTGTCTGGGTCGCAGACTAAATAGCCACCGTTAAGAGGGTGTCAGTCAGTTCTACCATATTTCCTGCACGTCACGTTCCCAAAAAAACAAAATATAAAAAAAAAAAAATATTAGTTCAGTTGTTTTAGCTCAGTGATACAATTCCAAATGCATTCCGGCTGTTGTCACCACCACACACGCTAGCCCAGGGGGCACTCCTCTGGCTCTTCCACCGAAACCTCCTTGCCCCAGCCTGCCCCCCACCTACAGGCCCACTCTACAAACAATTTAGCCGGATAGGGGACGTATCCGAAGTTGTACTCATGTTTGTTTTTGTTCTTCTTTTATCTGCCTCCTGACTTGTGATAGGCAGAGCATGGACACGTCCCCTTAGCTGCAGTGGGAAAGACACTCCCCTGGCCAGAGCAAGCTTTTTTTTCCCTTTTCCGTGTTCGAAATATCCATTAAATATAGGGTCCCAAGATAGGGGACGTATACGGTATTAAACTGAGAAGAATTGATACCATACGGGTTAAAGCAACAGTTTTCCCAAATCCATCTGGCTGTTGTCACCACCACACACACTAGCCCAGGGGGCACTCCTCTGGCTCTTCCAGCGAAACCTCCTTCCCCCCCACCTACATGCCCTCTCTCCAAACAATTTTCCCAGGGAGGGGGACGTATTAGATATTGTACTGATTCTGAATTGCCTCCTGCAATAGACAGGAATCGAACCCAGATCAACTGCTTGGGAAGCAGCTATGCTCACCACTATACCACCAGCAGGCACAGCAACTAATATGAACAGATACTAAACTTGATTTTAGCTGCAGTGCCAGCATGAGCAGTGGTGTCACGTGCAGGCGGTGATGGACCTTCGTTGCACCTAGTTGGGTGCTTCCCTAACATGTGATGGGTATTTGCCTCGCCTTTCTTGGTCTGGGTGAGCACAATTGCCATGAGGGTAACCACCAGGCTGTTGCCTGAGGATTTGGGGTAATGGTGGGATTAAGCAGCCTCAGAGGCATCCATGCATGCTGCCCCTGCTGTTTCCTGTCCATTTCCGTGGTGTTTCCATCATTTTCTGAGGTTTCCAGGTTTTCAGGCAAACTTCCCTGTGAAGAGCTTTGGTCCCCCGCAAAAATGCTCGAGTCTCCCATTGACTTCAATGGGGTTCGTTACTTGAAACGAGCACCCGAGTATCGGGAAAAATTCGTCTCGAATAACGAGCACCCGAGCATTTTAGTACTCGCTCATCTCTAAAGGCGACATTACTAATGTTGCCGTGATTAGCGGCAGAAAGAAACGTAATAAATGTCAGGTACATAAGAGAAACATACATTGTCCTGCACATGTAATGTCACTGTGATTAGCGGCAGAAAGAAACGCAATAAATGTCAGGTACATAGGAGAAACATACATTGTCCTGCACATGTAATGTCACCGTGATTAGCGGCAGTAAGAAACGCAGTAAATGTCAGGTATATAGGAGAAACATACATTGTGCTGCACACGCTGGGCAGCTGGTGTTAAGATTAGGCAAACTTGCGCAAATTTTGATTGTCAAGAATAACAATATTGCAGCCAGATCTAACAAAAGTCCTTTTAAACAGGGTCTTCTCAACAGAACAACTAGCCCTGCCTAGCCAAATCCTATCCCTACACTATCTGTGCCTGATTACGCAAACGATATACATTATATGAATAACGGCAGAAAAAATACACTGGATGTCAGGTATTTAGGATACAGAAAGGTTATACTGCACATGCAGCACAGGTATGTGACATTACCTGCGCTGCGTCTGCTGCATAACGTTTGCTCATTCGGTGAAATTTTTCTGCTCATACACTAAAAAAAATCTGCGCAACTGTACTTTTGACAAACTTGCATATTTACCATTTAGTATGCGCAAGGCGAGCAGTAAGGGACAGGGAAGTGGGCGTGCTTCTGATGGTGCACGGTGGGCGCGGTGAAACAGTGTCTGCTGGCAGAGCACAAGAAACAAAGTCATCCAAAACTCCTTGCTTCATGTCTCAGTTTGGAGAGCAGCGCAAGACAGGTTCTTGCTAGGTCAATATGTCAGAAGGAGGACCAGAGTGAGGTTAATTTTTTAGGTTAAAAAATTATGGGTTTTGGCCTGCTGGTGAACCTCTTAAATATTTAATGGTGAGGGCAGCCTAATAAGCAGTTTGATATGATGGAGGAAGAGGATGAGAAGAGGAAGGGGTGAATGGAAATACAGTGTATTCAATACACCTTAAAAGCCACATTTAAAGTTTGTTTATGTTCAGCCGCTTTCCTCTGGTGGGGTAGCGAAGTCAGGGGCACTCCAGGCCTTGTTCATTTTGATTAGCGTCAGCATTTTCAGTTGACAAGAGGTTGCGCTTATCAGTTATTATGCCCCCAGCGGCACTAAATAACCGCTCCGACAAAACGCTGGCGGCAGGGCCGGCCAGCACCTCCAAGGCGTAGAGCGCCAGTTCGTGCCACGCTGAGGACGTTGACATTGTCAGCTAGGTACTCCTTTACCATTTTACAAAACTATTCCCTCCTAGTTGTGACACTAGGCCCCTTATCAGAACATTTTCCACATGCAGCCCTGTCCGTCTTTATTGTGAGCAGGTAGAGTTCCAGACCGGCGGAAGCTGTAGGTGACTTTCGGAAATGGGTACCTTCACCAGCAGCTCAAGCAAATTGGTATAGGTTTTGAGAAACCGTTGAACCACTAAGTTGAAGCAGTTGTTTGGCCTCAGGGAGACTCCTGTACGTCCTTCTTGTTGGAGGATCAGGTAGACTCATTCCTGTCATTAGTTCCAGGGTCCTATAGGGTCAGTTTGGTTTAGGTTCCTGTGTATGAACTCGCCTACCTTTGAGGCCTGTTCATACTGGTAGTTAGTCAGGATTAGAGTCAGGGTTTCCTATAGGAGGTGTCCATCTTCCTTCCTTAGTTTCCAGGCCTAATCTTCTTTCCCTCCTACGGTCTGTGCGGTTTCCCCCCCACACCTGAGCGTGACAGTATGTGTGTGAGCTTGCCGAGCTCCAAAGCCGCCACCAAGTTGCGGCCGTTATCATACACAACCACGCCTGGTTGTAGGTTGAGTGGCGAGAGCCACAACTCAGCCTGGTCCCTTATACCCTGCCACAGCACTGTGGCGGTGTGCTGTTTGTCACCTAAGCAAATAATTTTCAGCACAGCCTGTTGCCGCTTCCCCACCGCTGTGCTAAACTGCTTCCAGCTACTGACTGATGGCTGACTGGTGCTGCAAGATGAGAATTCCTAGATGGAAGTGGTGGAGGAGAAAGAGGGGTTGCAGCCGCTAATGTAGGTGGTGGCGGAAATCCGGATGGAAGTAGGGCCTGCAATCCTTTGTGTCGGTAGCACCTGTGCCATCCCAGGGTACGACTCGCTCCCAGCCTCCACAACGTTCACCCATTGTGCCGTCAGGGAAATGTAGCGTCCCTGGCCAGAAGCACTTGTCCATGTGTCAGACGTTAAGTGGACCTTCCCAGTAACTGTGTTGGTCAGGGCAAGGGTTATGTTTTGGGACACATGCTGGTGTAAGGCGGTGAGGGCACACCGGCAAAAATAGTGGCGGCTAGGTACTAAGTAACGAGGGACAGCCGCCACCATCAGACTGCGAAAAGACTCAGTGTCCACAAGCAACATTTTCAGTGCCAGCAATTTGTAAAGGTGTGCATTTAGTGCTATGGCCTGTGGGTGGGTGGCTGGGTATTTGTGCTTTCGTTCAAAGGCCTGGGGTATCTGTATGCTGCGCTGGGACACATAAGTGGATGTGCCCGCTGATGGTGCTTGCGAGGGTCCAGGTGCAAGGCGGGAGGCATCTGGTCCTGCATCTTGGCTAGCACGTAACACAGGGAAGAGGAGGCAGTGGTGTGACCCTCAGATACCGATTGTGGATCCAGGCATTTGGCCCACCTATTAGGGTGATTTGCTGCCATGATGGTCATGCTGGTGGTGGTCAGGTTGCTAGTGTTCATGCCCCTGCTCCTTTTGGTACGGCACAGGTTGCAAATTACAATTCTTTTATCGTTCACACTTGTTGGTGTGGCCTGCCTTCTCCCTTTTGCCTCCCCACCACCTCTTCCAGCCTGTTGCGGTGCTGCGGATCCCTCCCCCTCTGTACTGCTGTCCTCGCTCAGCTTGCCTCCTTCCCATGTTGGGCCAGTGATTTCATTGTCCACCACCTCCTCTTCTTCACTCTGGTCCTCCTCCTGACAAGTTGACCTTCAGTGCTGCTGACACACAACAACATTTGGGGTGAGGGTCTGCTGCTTATCTGACTATCTAAAACATTAGGGGAGATTGCCTGCTGCTGATCTGACTGTGTAAAACATTAGAGGTGAGGGCGTGCTGCTACTTGGGCTTTATATACAAGTAAATATATGTTTCCTAACAATATTTCCTCTACAATCCATGATATCTTCTGTTTTTGGGGGTATTATTGTCATTCCGTAAAAGTGGCGTAATAGTCGGACATCATCGTTAATAGCAGCGACTTTGGTGTCCAAGATACATCCAGACAACCTCCTCCTGCTGTTCCCTAACCATTTCAGTGGTGTTTCTACCATTTTCTTACCTTTCCCTATGAACCAGACACCCTCCCCTCTGCAGAGCATGGGGTGCCGGGTCTTCTCCCATTGACTTCCATTATACTCGGGTACTCGGCCAAGCACTCAAGCACCACCTAGTGTTCGGCCAGAGCACCCGAGCAACGCGGTGCTCGATCATCACTATCCGTGACACTTGCCCCCTTAACAGTAACATCCAAAGGGAACACTCCTTTAATAGTGACCTCCACAGTGGCCACCCCTTTATTAGTGACCTCCACATTACCCTGTCTCCTTAACAGTGATTTCCACAATAACCCACCTCCTTAACAGTGACCTTCACAGCAGCTGCCCCTTTAATAGTGACCTTCACAGTCCCCCGCGCCCTTAACAGTAACCTCCACAGCGCCCACTCTTTTAACAGTGATCTGCACATCGACCCACCCTTTTTTTGTGACCTCCACAGCAGCCTGCCCTTTATTTTTGACCTCCACAGCAGGCCGCCCTTTATGTGTGACCTCTACAGCAGCCCGCCCTTTATTTGTGACCTCCACAGTGCCCTGTCTCGTTAACAGTGATTTCCATAATAACACGGCTTATACGGCTTTTCTCTTAGCATCTGACCACAATCGTCCAATCGAATTCCTATTTTTACAGGGCATTATTGTCTTTACTTGACAGTAAATAAAACCCCACAGAATTAGTATACCCTTAAGGTCATGTGAGTTACATCGGCCTCTACAACAACGTTGGCTAAGTATCGTAATTGAAATCATATTAACTCACACATCAGCTGTCTTATACTAAGAATGTCCTTTGTTGCCTATAGCAACCAATCAGAGCTCATATTAATGACCTGTAGCAAAGTAGAAGCTGAGCTGTGATTGGTTGCTATATGCAACCTGATGAATATCCTGGCTAACTGCCACAACAGCCAACAGACAATGGCTCCTGCAGTTTGGCTGTTAGGTTACTAAGCATATTTTTTTTTAAATAATTGGAAAGCGCGTGGTGAAAATTTCCACTCAAAACATAGTCTATAACAGGGATCTCAAACTCGTGGCCCTTCAGATGTTGCAAAACTACAACTCCCAGCATGCCCTGGTAGCCAAAGAATGTCCAGGCATGATGGTCTATAACATTGCCCAAGTCACAGGAGATGGCTCTCCAAAATGTTGTGATTGTAAATGCGATCGTGCGGATTTCTTTAGTGGACATAGACACATACACACATACATACATACACTCAGCTTTATATATTAGATGTTTACCTACCTTAAAATGCAATAAATGGCAAGTACATTCTGTTACATTGACACAAAAGTAAAAAAAAAAGATCAAAAACAATCCGAAATACCAAAAGTAAAAAATAAATAAATTAGTATAATACTGAAACTGCAAGATGCCTTTGTCTTCAAGTGGTTAAGAAATACTGATGATACTATGTGAAGTATTCTTGTATATATGCACAGACTTTAGTTCTGAGCTTTGCAAATAACACTGTGAAAAGTGCAACAGCAAGAAAACAAGAAAATCCCACTTGACAGAATTGGTGATAAAGTGTAACAGCAGCAGATGTTTTTGCTTATGCAAATTACCAATCCAAGCGCTATATTTGTATTGTTAAGCTCAAAGTTCTGTTGCTGGATTACCCCAGAATATAAAACTATGCTTTTGTACACTAAACAATACTGATCCAAAGAAGCTTCTCTGAAAATGTTAATATAATCAAATCCAAATACACTACCATCATTTCAAAAGTAAGCATTGGCCAGACACAAGGCTTAAAACACATCAAGGCAAAATAGATGTCTACACACACCCAATGGCTCAGCACTGTTTCCAGTGTTTCTGGCCTGTTTTCTGCTCTAATTTTATTATGTGCCACAACTCTACTTTCAGTTGCTCCTTTGGTCCTGACATCTTGTTCTGCTAATGACTTGCATCTAGTAATATGGACCCCCCCTCTCCCCAACACACACAGCCAAGTCCATAGAACATACCCCTGGGTTCTTTAGACTCTGTGCCTCGTTGACATAAATTGAGTCTGCGACAGTAGCTGCAAGTTAACAAAAGTGAGTCAATTTAGACATGTTTGCAAGCGGATGACAGTGTGCTCAAAAGGCTTAGTCCAAATTGGCTGCTTGAAACTGCCAGCACCCTGGCTGATTGTTAATGCCTGTGTTTCCCAGCTGACACCCATGAGCAGTGTCTGTGATTGGAGATAACTCCAGTCACGTATACGTAAACTTTCAGATGCTGTAGTTTACCCACTTACCCCTGATAAACCCCTATGTGATGATTTTGCACAGTGTCAGTCGGTTGACATGGCATATTGGGGCCTTGTGAAGGCTTCAAAGCCTGCCATTATAATATTCCTATTAAGCTCTTCCATATAGGGCAAAACTAAAGTATTGCAGTCTATGGTATAAGTACCCTAGGGGTCTAAAAAGAAATGTCAAAAATGAAATAAATATATAAGTATTTATTCTGCATAGTAAACAGGAAGGTGGGCGGTTGTCCTGAAGTGTAGATGCATTTACCTTTTTTGCAGGACATACTAGGTTTTGGCTCATGCTCAGTGGCGTAGCTTCCAGGGAAGCAGGGGAAGCAGCTGCTTCAGGGCGCGAGCTCAGAAGGCGCCCCAAGCAGTACTAGCTTGAAGCAGTAATAGATCGGGAAAAAGGGACAGGCTGCAGCTGTGTTGCTGTTCTCCCTTTTTCCTACACTCAGCTGCAGCCTGCTAATACAACCTTATACTCACTGTGCTCCCTTAATCACTGCCCTGCCCCCCCTTCACATGCAGTAACTAACTTCCCTCCGTGCTGAGTCGAGACGGAGGGTGAGGGAAGAATGTCTTCCTCTGATGGACTCCACTCCCCCCCTTTCTGCAAAATAGTAGGTTTATATGTGGTGTGTTAATTTCATCTGTGTACTGTGCAAATGGTGTGTAATGTATACATGTGTGTATATTTATACATGTGTATATGTACAGTATATGTGTTATATATGTGTATCTATATGTGTGTCTATCTCTGTGTGTATGTCTGTGTATGTCTGTCTGTCTGTCTTTCTGTATATAATGTGTGTGTGTTTATATATATATATATATATATATATATATATATATATATATAATGTTTGTATATGTACGTGCGTGTGCATGTGTCTCTCTCTCTTATATATATGCATGTGCGTATCTTTCTACATATGTGTATGTCTCTGTCTGTCTGTCTCTCTCTCTCCCTCTCTCTCTCTCTCTATATATATATATATATATATACTGTTCTAGCAGAAAGACCCGGCTTCGCCTGGGTATATTTCATCTATTTCATTTAATGTTTCTGTGTGTCGTTGCAGAGAGAAAGTCAATGCAGCTGACAGAAGTTGATTTTTACCTTCATTTTTTCAATCCCCATTGGCTGCGGAGTGGGAGGGGGCATGACCTGACCGGGTCGGGGGAGTGGTTTACCGGGACCTTGGGGGGGGTGCTTTTAGGTCCTTCTTTTCAGGGTGGCCTGAATTATAGGTCAATGGCATGGTAATTTGTGGAAACACAGTGGGTAGCAGTGGAAGAAAACATTGCTTCGCACGGGTATATTTAATCTATTTCATTTAATGTTTGTGTGTGTGTCATTGCAGAGAGAAAGTCTCCTTCCCACCCATTCCTGTAGCTGACAGAACTTGATTTTTACCTTCATTTTTTCTATCCCCATTGGCTGCGGAGTGGGAGAGGCCGTGGCCTGTCCAGGGGCGTGGTTTAGCGGGACCTTGGGGGGGGGGGTGCTTTTAAGTCCTTTTAGTAGAAGAAAACATCTTTTATTACTACTGAACGGCAGTAGTCTAATATTAGTCTATTTCATCTAATGTTTCTGTGTGTTGTTGCAGAGAGAAACTCACCCTCCCACCCCTGCAGCTGACAGAAGTATATTTTTATCTTCATATTTTCAATCCCAATTGGCTGCGGAGGGGAAAGGGGGCGTGGCCTGACAGAGTCGGGTGTGGCTTAGTGAAACCTGGAGCAGGTGTTGTAAGTCCTTCTTTTGAGAGTGGTGTGGATCACAGGTCGGTGCCATGGTAATTTATGAGGACACGCAATGTCCTCAAAGTGGAAGATTTACTACTGAACGGTCATAGTCTAAAATTAGTCTAAAACATAAGTTATATTTATGGTAACCGGAATACCCCTTTAACAATATCATCCACAGCGCTTTGCCCCTTTAAAGCATTGAATAGAAATGACTGGATTGTTACCTGAGATCCTCAGCTGGCTGCTAATTACCTGTCTGTGTTGTTATGGAAACCTGCCCTACCTGTGTGTGTCTGTGCAGAGAATGGCAGTTGGGGTTTAAAACCAATGCTGTCAGGCTAATATTGGCTAATTCAGGTCATATTTTGGGAATATCTCTGGAACGTTATGTCCTAGATAGATGAGACCTGGTCTAAAACCTTCCCGGCACCTGATGTACCTGTGTGCCGAATTTGGTGAAAATCGGTCCAGTAGTTTGGTCGTGCATAGAGAACAGACAGACAGACAGACAGACGGACGGACAGAAACTCATTTTTATAATATGAGTATTACACTCACCGGTAATCCGGTTTCCTGGAAGTCTCCATGAAAGCACAACCTGAGATCGTCTTCCTCTGATAGGACAGGAAAATACAGAGAGGGTTAAAACCCCACCCCTTCCTCCCCAGCACCAGTGTATTATAACAGGAACCTGGAGGGATAGATAAGTAATTAACAAAAAAATAAAAGAATAGGAGACTTCCAGGAAACCGGATTACCGGTAAGTGTAATACTCATTTCCCCAGTCGTCTCCATGACAGCACAACCTGAGAACTAACAAAGTGAAAACTTAGGGGGGGACCACTGCCCCGAGGACCTTGCATCCAAACGCCATGTCCTCATTCGCAAAAACATCAAGCCTATAATGCTTGGTAAAAGTGTGGGCCCGTTTCCAAGTAGCTGCCCTACAAATCTGTTCCAGGGAGGCAGAGGCTCTCTCAGCCCATGAGGTGGAGACCGCCCTGACAGAATGGGCCTTAAGAGAGGGCGGTGGCTCTTTACCTGAGGCCTTATTTGCCTCTGTAATCGCGCCTCTAATCCAGCGAGATATAGAACTTTTAGCTGCCCTTTTCCCTTTATTTGGGCCAAAAAACTGAACAAATAAATTTTCATCTGATCTCCAATCCTTGGTGACCTCTAAATAACGAAGAATGGCCCTTCTTACATCTAAATTATGGAATCTAGCCTCCTGTTCATTTTTAGGATTGGCACAAAAAGAAGGGATCGCTATATCTTGTGATCTATGGAAAGTAGACACTACTTTTGGTAAAAAGGAAGGATTTAACTTAAATACTAATTTATCTTCGAACACCGTCATAAAGGGTTCACAAATGGTTAGGGCCTGCAGTTCACAAACCCTCCTAGCTGAGGAAATTGCAACCAAAAAGATTGTTTTCATGGTTAGCAATTTCAAAGACAAAGAGTCTAGCGGTTCAAAAGGGGGAGAAGATAAACCCTGAAGAACCGTGTTAAGGTTCCAAGGGGCCACCATGTTTTTAACTCTTGGAAGTAACCTATCCGCTGCTTTTAAAAATCTAGCCACCCATGGTACTTCATATAGGCTCATATTATATAGGGCACCTAGGGCCGAGACCTGCACCTTCAAAGTATTCGGGGATAGACCCAAATCCAGCCCATCTTGGAGAATATATATATATATATATACACACACACACACACACACACATACATGCGTGTGTCTCTGTCTCTCTATATATGATGTGTGTATATGTGTATGTGTGTATATATATATATAGAGAGAGAGAGACACACAATATATATATATATATATATATATATTTTTTTTTTTTTTTAAATGTATGCATCATAGTGTATTCCAGAATTGATTCTTTTTGTACAGTAAGGGGTTGTCCCACCATAAAAACGTATCCCCTATGCACAAGATAGGGGAAAGGTATCTGATTAGTCGGGGTCCAAGTGCTAGAAAGGAACTGTGATTTCGGGTGGTCAGATCCCCACCAATCAGATACTTATCCTCTATCTTGTGGATAGGGGATGACATATTAGGCCTTGTTCACACTTCCATTTTGCACAGCATGCATGCTATAATACAGGAGGCTGGCAGAGGAGGGAGTGGGCAAAGGCTGGGATGGCTACCTAGCAGCTGCATGCTGATCCTAGCCTCTGCCCACTCCTTCCTCTGCCGGCCTCCTGTAGTATAGCATGCAGTTCATAGCAGCCTCTCCTCTCTGTCCGCTGCTGCGCTGTGTACAGTACTAGTGCTTATTTTGACACACCTACATATGCACACAAGCGGTTCTAGGATAGTCCTGGGCTGACATTGGGTGTGTGCATATGTAAGTATGCTATAATTATACACTAATCATCTCTGCCATCTGTGCAGGTCCTTGGTTTCCAAACAGTGGGGCACTTGACCACTGCAGCCAATTTCTGGTTGCAGCAGTGATGTGTCACCTATGAAGCTTGTAAGTGGGACATGTGCCATGACACATCACCACTGAGGCCAGTTATTGGCTGCAGCGGTCATGTGCGCCTTGTCAAAATGGACACTAAAAATTACAGTAAATACATTTAAATAAAATGCAAAATAGCCATATGAGTGGGGTTTTCATGGAATAAGGGGGTTGCAAAGAAGTGTGTGTTTGGTGGGGGGCCCCATACAAAAATTTGCTGTGGGGCCCAGTCAGTTCTAGCTACGCCCCTGCTCATGCTTGTCCCTATTTTCTGCGTTGTGGCATTCATTACTTCTTTATTTTATACTCCAGTCACTGGGAGTCAGACATTTTGTACTCTTTTCTTGTATACTTAGATATCATTCAACGTACAGTATACTGTTGTTATTGTTCTTCAGGATGACTGTGTTTTTTTCTTGTTGATGTGATTCATCCATTTAATGCTGTCTATGTCTCATGTATGTTAATTAAGAACTATGTATTTTCTTTATAGTTGAGCTATAGCAACTCTATTTTGTCCTTGCATGTTTATCTAAAGAAACAAACAGACTAATTTTCACTTAAGTAAATTGATATATGAAAGAAAATTAGGTGCAATGAAATTTATATGAAATGCCCTTAAAAAGCCTTCTCGTTTAGTGATAAACCAGTAATTTTGTGCATATTTTGACTTCTAGCAGTTTTAAAGAAAAAAAATCAATGATTGGTTTACATCCTTTGGACATTTGGGTAAAGAGTATCTTTCTAGTTCTTTATTAACTTCTGAGCATTTGACAAGTTGATTCAACTAGATGCTGGAAGCATTTCTTTCTGAAACTTGGTTGCATATCTGTTATATCCCCCAAAATCTCTCTGGACTACTGAATACTGTATTTTGTGGAATATAAGACACGCTGGACTATAAGATGCAACTACGATTTGGAGAAGGAAAATAAGAAAAAAGATATTTTTTCAGCAGACCTCAGATCACAACCTCAATCCTTATACAACCTCCAAATCAGACCCCCATTCTTCATCAGACCTCAGATAAGAAACCATAAATCAGACCACCAACCACCATCAGCCTCATATCAGACACACTAGCTCAATCACTTTCAGATCAGACCCTTGGAACCCTAAGCTCCATCAGCCTCAGATCAGATCCCACAACCTTCATTAGCCTCAGATCACCCCCCTTCAGACTCCCATCAGCCTTAGATCAGACTCCATTAGCCTCAGATCAGACCCCATCAGATTTAGATCAGATCTTATTAGCCTCAGATCAGACCCTCCATCAGTCTCAGATCGGACCCTCCATCAGTGTCAGATCAGATCCCATCAAACCCCATAAATGAGCTGAACTGTGACCTGGCATAGTGTGTGCCTACATGCACATTGTGCTGGCACTGTATGCATTCAGCACAGTGTTCAGAATGGTTCTAAAAATATGGTTAGTAGACTTTAAAACTGTCCTGAAATTATTGTTGTGTATTAATCTATCAATCTAATTGTCTATATAGTCTATCTACTATCTCTCCCTCTATCATCTTTCATTTTTTGTAATATCCATTCATTTGTCGGGTTACTATTTTAGAAGTCTTGTTACAATTGCTACTTATCTTTCTGCTCTTAAGACAGGGAAGCTAAATAATGTGTACTAAAATGGAAATTGTACCATGTGTAATAAAATAGACTTCTCATTAGCACAATTCCGTATAAACCACCATGAAGCACAAGTAAGGGTATCCACAGAAATAAAGCAAAACTCAGAATTGACACTACTTCACACTGAGAACCTACCCAAATGACTTATGCCTATATTAATCCCTTCACACCTCCAATCTGTAGACTGATGTGTTAGCTGACTATGTCCAGTGCAGTCAGGGTGTAAATCTAAGCCCTTACGTTAATGGCAGATTGTGCTTTGCAGTGTTCCTCTACTAAAGAGATCAGGCTGACTCAATGTCAGCTCACCACTCCTGAGATGACAGAGCTAAAATGACTGGAAAAGAAAATACATCCCTCAAAGTAAGCACTGAAAATACTACTGTGATCTGAATGCAGAAACCTCCATTCATTCTCGGGCATTATAGTACATAGGACTGACTGTGACAAGGGACATCCACTATTACTAGAGGGGAACAGGTGCATATATAGAAGTGGGTTCTTTACTGTAAGAGCAGTGAGACTAATGAGCTCTCTGCCAGAGGACAGTCTGATCGAGAACTTACTAAAAGAGTCAAATAGGGGCCTGGATGTACTTCTGGAATGTAATAAAATTACAGGTTATAGTTACTAGAATTGCCTGATTTGAGTCGGGAAGGTTTTTTTCTCCTAAAATAAGCAAAATTAGCTTCAACTTCATTAGGGTTTTTTGCCTTCCTCTGGATCAGCTCTGTCAGATAACAGGCTGAACTAAATTGGTGTATTTCTTTTTTCAGCCTTATAAGCTATGTAACATAGTTTATAATTAGAGATGAGCGAGCACTAAAATTGCTCGGGTGCTCGTTATTCGAGACGAACTGTTCCCGATGCTCGGGTGCTCATTTCGAGTAACGAACCCCATTGAAGTCAATGGGAGACTCGAGCATTTTTGCAGGGAAGGCTGGGTGAAAACCTGGAAACACCATGGAAATGGACAGGAAACAGCAGGGGCAGCATGCATGGATGCCTCTGAGGCTGCCTAATCCCACCATTACCCCAAATTCTCCTGCAACAGCCTGGTGGTTACCCTCATGGCAATTGTGCTAACCCAGACCAAGAAAGGTGAGTTAGTATGCGGTAGCTGGTGAAGCACCCAAAAATTTAGACTGACAAAGCATGGCGGTTACACCACCAATGACTTTGTCCGACTAAGAATGCAGTGAAATGGCTTTTGTTGAGCCTCCAAAATTTTTTTTCTTTTCAGAGTACATAAAGTCGACCCTCAGCAAAAAAATTTTTTTTAAACGTCGGTACTTGCGCCTCCTGAAAAATTGTTTTGGACTGTCTGTTTGACACTCCTGAAACATTGTTTTACACTGTCTGTAGTTGACACTGCGGAAAAATTGTTTGGTGAGAGGGCCTGTAGGTGGACCTCCGGAAAAATTGTTTAGAGAGAGGGCCTGTAGGTGGACCTCCGGAAAAATTGTTTAGAGAGAGGGCCTGTAGGTGGACCTCTGGAAAAATTGTTTAGAGAGAGGGCCTGTAGGTGGACCTCCGGAAAAATTGTTTAGAGAGAGGGCCTGTAGGTGGACCTCTGAAAAAATTGTTTAGAGAGAGGGCCTGTAGGTGGACCTCCGGAAAAATTGTTTGGAGAGAGGGCCTGTAGGTGGACCTCCGGAAAAATTGTTTAGAGAGAGGACCTGTAGGTGGCCCTCCGGAAAAATTGTGGTAAAAGAGTGCCAGTTGGACCTCTAAAAAATTGCGTTTTTTGGGTCAGCGTTAGGCAAAGACGACAAGGAGGAGGAGGAGTAGGAGGAGTAAAGAAGAGGAATCGGATACATAAGTAATGTTAATCTTTAGCTGCTTTCCCCCGGAGGAGATTTGAATTCCGGTGAAATCCAGGCTTTGTTCATTTTAATAAGCGTCAGCCTGTCAGCGCTGTCAGTTGACAGGCGTGTACGTTTATTGGTGATGACGCCACCAGCTGCACTGAATACCCGCTCTGACAACACGCTAGCGGCAGGGCAGGCCAGCACCTCCAAGGCGTACAGCGCCAGGTCAGGCCACGTGTCCAGCTTTGAAACCGAGTAGTTGTATGGAGCAGAGTGATTGGTCCGGACGTTGGTATGGTCAGCTAGGTACTCCCTCATCATCTTTCTGTAAGGCTCACCCCTACTCTGCCGAGACTGGGAACAGGTGACAGTGTCTTGCTGGGGTGACATAAAAGTGGCAAAGGCCTTTGAGAGCGTTCCGCTGCCAGTGCTGGACAAGCTGCCTGCTCGCCTCCTCTCCCCCGCTACTTGGCCCACAGAACCATGCCCTCTGCCGTTAGCGGCGTCAGATGGGAAGGATTGATTCAGCTTGTGCACCAGGGCCTGTTGATATTGATTCACTCTCATACTCCTTTCCTCTACAGGGATGAGAGTGGAAAGGTTCTGCTTGTACCGTGGGTCCAGGAGAGTGAACACCCAGTAATCGGTGTTTGAAAAAATTCTTCTAACGCGAGGGTCACGGGATAGGCAGCCTAACATGAAGTCTGCCATGTGCGCCAGAGTCCCAACACACAAGAATTCCCTCTCCTCACTGGCCTGACTCTCCATTTCTTTCTCCTCCTCCTTCTCCAAGTCCTCCTCTTCAGCCCATACACGCTCAAGAGTTAAGAAGGACTGAGCACTGGTACCCTCTTCTGTCTCGCCGACATTCTCCTCCTCTTCCTCCTCATCCTCATCCCCCTCCTCCGATATGCGCTGAGAAACAGACCGGAGGGTGCTCTGGCTATCAAGCGACGTATCTTCCTCCACCGTCTCTTGTTACAAGCGCAAAGCATCCAACTTCATGCTGAGCAGTGAGTTTTTCAACAGGCAAAGCAGCGGGATGGTGAGGCTGATAATGGCGGCATCGCCGCTGACCATCTGTGTTGACTCCTCAAAGTTGGTCAACACCTGGCAGATATCAGACATCCACGTCCACTCCTCATTGTAGACTTGAGGAATCTGACTGATCTGACTACCAGTTCTAGTGGAAGTTGACATCTGGCAGTCTACAATCGCTCTGCGCTGCTGGTAAACTCTGGATAACATGTTTAATGTCAAATTCCATCTTGTGGGCACGTCGCACAACAGTCGGTGAGCGGGCAGTTGTAGGCGGCGCTGCGCTGTCCTGAGAGTGGCAGCATCTGTGGTCGACTTACGGAAATGCGCACAGATGCGGCGCACCTTGGTGAGCAAATCAGACAGATTGGGGTATGTCTTGAGGAACCGCTGAACTATGAGATTGAACACGTGGGCCAGGCATGGCACATGTGTGAGTCTGCCGAGTTGCAGAGCTGCCACCAGGTTACGCCCGTTGTCACACACAACCATGCCTGGCTTGAGGTTCAGCGGTGCCAGCCACAGATCGGTCTGCGCCAAGATGCCCTGTAACAGCTCTTGGGAGGTGTGCCTTTTGTCACCTAAGCTCAGCAGATTGAGCACCGCCTGCTGGCGCTTACCCACGGCACTGCTGCTCTCCTAGAGCTACCGACTGAAGGTGCCGTGCCCACGGATGGCAATTCGGAGGTGGAGGAGAAGGAGGGGTCGGAGGAGGAGGCATAGTACGTCTGATAGACCGTGACCGAGGTAGGCCCCGCAATCCTCGGTGTGGGCAGTACATGAGCGGCCCCAGGGTCAGACTTGGTCCCAGCCTCCACCAAGTTAACCCAATGTGCCGTCAGTGATATATAGTGTCCCTGCCTGGCAGCACTTGTCCAAATGTCCGTGGTTAGGTGGACCTTTTCAGAAACAGCGTTGGTCAGGGCACGGATGATGTTCTGTGACACGTGCTGGTGTAGGGATGGGACGGCACATCGGGAAAAATAGTGGTGGCTGGGGACCGAATACCGAGGGGCAGCCACCGCCATGAGATTGCGAAAGGCCTCGGTCTCTACCAGCCTATAGGGCAGCATCTCCAGGCTCAGCAATTTGGAGATGTGGACGTTGAGGGCATGGGCATGCGGGTGGGAGGAACTGTATTTCCTCTTGCTCTCCAGCGTCTGCTGTAAAGACAGCTGAACGCTGCGCAGGGACACATTGGTGGATGCTGTGGAGGATCGTGGAGGCGAAGGTGTGGTTTTCCGGTGGGAGGCGCTCGTGCCGGGGTCCTGGGCAGGGAGTTGACTAGCAGAGGCAGCGTGTGACACAGGGGAAGGAGCAGTGGTGTGACCCGCAGGAGGTGAATGGCCTTGGTTCCATTGAGTGGGGTGTTTAGCACTCATATGCCTGCGCATGCTGGTGGTGGTTAGGCTAGTAGTGGTGGCACCCCTGCTGATCCTGGTGTGGCACAGGTTGCACACCACAGTCCGTCGGTCATCCTCACTTTCTTTAAAGAACCTCCAGACTTGCAAACATCTAGGCCTCGCCACGGGAGCTGCTTCACTACGTGAAACAGTTGCTGCTGATGCACCAGCTCTGGCCCTGCTTCTCCCTCTGGCCACACCACTGCCTCTTACAACCTGTTCTGGTGCAGCACTCGCCTCCGCCTCAGAAGCACTGTCTTCACTCGGCATATCAACCCAGCTTGGGTCAGTCACCTCGTCATCCTCCGATTCCTCAGTCTGCTCCCCCCTCGGAATTCCTCCCCTAACAACAACTTCACCACTGTCTGACAACCGTGTCTCCTCATCGTCCGACACCTCTTTACACACTTCTTCCACTAAGTCAACAATGTCATCATCATCACCCACAGACTGCGACAGTTGGAAAACTTGGGCATCGGGAACGAGGTCAGCAGCAACCTGAGAAGTGGTTTGTGACTCTGGGAAGGGTCCAGAAAACAGTTCCTCAGAGTATGCCGGATCGCATTCCAAATTTTCCTGGGAGGGGGCAGACTGGGGGGAAGGAGGTTGAGGTGGAGGAGCCAGAGGAGTGCTCCCTTGGGTAACGTGATTGGACAGCATGGAAGACTGACTGGTGGACAAATTACTTGAAGCATTGTCCGCAATCCAGAACATCACCTGTTCGCACTGTTGTGGTTTCAACAGTCCTCTACCACGTGTCCCTGTAAGATGAGACATGAAGCTAGGAAGTGTAGCTCTGCGGCGTTCCCCTGCTCCCTCATCAGCAGGTAGTGTCTCACCCTGCCCAGGACCACGGCATATGCCCCCTGCAGTAATTGAATGCCCACGCCCATGCCCTTGTCTACGACCCTTAGCCCTGGGGTTCAACATTTTCTTTATATAAGTGTATTATATGTACAAAAAAAAATGGGCCTGCTGTTCTGAAACCCACAAACTTGTTCAATCTGAACAAGAAAATATATAGGTGGATAAGTTAGAGCAAAATTACGTATGTTATTACGTACCGTGCAGTATGGAGCAATTACACTGAAACTATTAGATTAGGCAGACTTGGTCTGCTTAATTGCAACCCAGACAAATGTCGCACAGAGATTTTTGTAATGTAGCTGTCTCAGTGAGAGCAAAAGACCTTTTTTAATTACGTGACGTACAGAATGTGTCACCTGGACAGAAAATACGGATTGTGGTTTGTGGTGACTGGACAGCTGAACTGTGACACACAGAATGGTTCCACACAGCTGTATGAAATGGATTTGTATCACTGAGATAAAACAAGAAAAAAAAACTATTTTTTTTATTTTTATTTTTTTATATATTTTTTATATATATATATATTTTTTTTTTAACGTGACGTGCAGAAAATATCAGAGAGCAAACTCAGCCCCTGCTGACTGTGGCTATTTTGACTGCAACCCAGACAAATGTCGCAGAGATTTTTCTAATGTAGCTGTATCAGTGAAAGCAAAAGACCGTATTTGATTACGTGACGTACAGTATGGGTCACCTGGACAGAAAATACGGATTGTGGTTTGTGGTGAGTGGACAGCTGAACTGTGACACACAGAATGGTTCCACACAGCTGTATGAAATGGATTTGTATCACTGAGATAAAACAATAAAAAAAAAGTGTTCTATATGGCGATAGCTGCACTACTAGTGCCAGCCAGCCCAGCCAGGAGACAAAAAAAAGTGTCTTGTAGCCCTTAGAAGGGTTGTTGGGTTCTTTTGATATCACTCCTGCCTAACAGAGAACTAAATCCAGGCCCTAACACTCTCCCTGAAACGCAGCAGATCTGTCCCTAACGACATCCAGACAGCATCTGAGCCGAGCACTGCGGGCAGTCACTAGTATATTCCAGGGTCACCTGATCAGGCCAGCCAACCCCTGCTATCGACATGTAAGGGCCCCAATTGATGCTGGGTGTACCGCAGAGTCTCCTGGCTTGTGATTGGCTGAGTTTATAGGCGCCAAAAATTCAAAATGCGGGAGATGCCATTTCCTCGAGCATGGTGAGATACTCATCACCGTGTACCGTACCGTAATGCTCGAACGAGCACCAAGATCGGACGAGCATGCTCGCTCATCTCTATTTATAATCTATGTTACTATATGTGGTATCCCTATATACCAATGAGTGAAAAGATTATACTTTGCTATAAAACATTTTTGTTAAATTGGTTATATTCAGTTCTAAAAGGAAAAAAGGAGATTTGCATATTTTAATGTTTGGTAATAAGACTAGAAAAAAATTAAAGCATACTGTCATGTTTGGTAGGGAACAGTGCAGCCCTGAACTCCACCCATGACTCTGTCCCTACCTACTTGAACAATCAGAGTCAGCAGACAAAGGCAAGGTCTCAAACAGTCAGTAGGTCAGAGATCCAGAATCCAGAAACCTACAACAAAGATTGTGAGGCAGGAAGACCAATTACAGACAACTGTGGCCAGCAGTTGCTTGTTTAAATACCCTGCCCACAGGAAGCAGCGGATTGACCCAGTCAATCCGGATTGACCCAGCAAGCAGGCAATCAATGGAAATGAATACTGATTCTTAACTGAAATTTTGTTCAACTCCCAATAATCGATACAAGGTCCACCATATTTTTTACTAACAAAAAAGAAACTGGCTTCCATAAGAGACACAGAAGGCTGAATATGACCCTACTATAGACTCTCCTGAATATAATTTCTCATGGTCTAACATTAAGGACTAGAGACAATATAGATCCCCTTTGGGATACTTAACCACAGATAGCAGATCAATGGCACAATCATATGACCTATGCAGCAGAAAGGAGTCAGATCCACATTTTGCAAAAATGGCACCAAAGTCCCTAATATATTCAGAGACGTGTTCTATTTTTGCATCAAGACAAACAAGAGACATAGAGAGACAAGATCTGAGACATATGGGTCCCCATTTCTCCAACTCTCTAACTGGATTGTGTAGTTGGAGCCATTGAATACTCAAGATAATGTTAGCTGACAGTTTTCCCATTGCAAACAGAGATCACACCTAACACAAACTGCTTCCTATCACACACAATTTGATCGGACAACTTGACTTGGGTTTAAAGGAGCAGTGAGCAAACAGTCACTAGAGGCTGAGTAGTCTCCTGATGTTGGACTGGTTGCCATGGTAATGGAGTGACATGAATCAAATGTGTTATGAATTTTCCAAAATATTCTAATTTTGGCAAATTTGAAACTGTTTTGATTTGTCCCACAAGATTAGCTCAAAATGGCAGCCACAATTTTACAGAGCAAAGGACAGAGAAGAAGGCACATGCCACCAAAAAAGAGATAATTTTTGGAATGTATTTTTAAGTTAAAAAAATCCAACCCTGTGGTGTGTTTTTACACAGGCTGTTTGTTACAACCGACTACCATCCATTTATCCATAGCCATATATGTCACTGTCATTTTCACATTACTAATACTGACTTGGAATTAAACTTGAAATTGGTTGGATACAGTCCCAGGAGACCCAACGGTGTCAGACTGTATTTATTTAGACTGAATCGAATCTGAAGGCATATTTAACTGAATCGGACCCAAAACAAATTTTGGAAAATTTGCTCACCTTAACTTATTAATACAAATAATATATTTCTATATTTGGAGTTAGAGATGAGCGAGCATACTCGTCCGAGCTTGGTGCTCGTTCGAGTATTAGGGTACTCGTAAGTGCTCGCTGCTCGGACGAGTATCTCGCCATACTCGAGGAAATGGCAACTTCCGCATCGTGCTTTTTTGGCGCCTATAAACAGAGCCAATCACAAGCCAGGAGACTCTGCGGTACACCCAGCATCACGTGGGGCCCTTACATGTCGATAGCAGGGGTTGGCTGGCCTGATCAGGTGACCCTGGAATATACTAGTGACTGGCCGCGGTGCTCGGCTCAGATGCCGTCTGGATGTCGTTAGGGATAGAGCTGCTGCCTTTAAGGGACAGTGTTAGGGCCTGCATTTAGTTCTCTGTTAGGCAGGAATCACCCACAAAGAACCCAACAGCCCTTCTAAGGGCTAGAAGAAATTTTTTTTTTGTCTCCTGGCTTGGCTGGCTGGCTGGCTGGCTGGCACTAGTAGTGCAGCTATCGCTATATCTAACCCTGTTTTTTTTTTTTATTGTTCTATCTCAGTGATACAAATCCATTGCACACAGCAGTGTGGAACCATTCTGTGTGTCACAGTTCAGCACACTCACTCCAATCCATATATACTGTCCAGGTGACACTTTCTGTACGTCACAGAATACAACCAAGTCATTTGCTACCAATAACGTTTACAGCTTGATCCAGAAAACTCTCTGTGCGACATTTGTCTGGGTCGCAGTCTAAATAGCCATCGTTAACAGGGTGTCAGTAAGTTCTACGATAGTTCTAGCACGTCACGTTCCCAACAAAACAAAATTTTAAAAAAAAATTAGTTTTTCAGTTGTTTTAGCTCAGTGATACAAATCCATTTTACTCAGCTGCCTGTAACCTTTCTGTGTGTCACAGTTCAGCACACTCGCTCCGATCCGTATATACTGTCCAGGTGACACTTTCTGTACGTCACAGAATACAACAAAGTCATTTGCTACCAATAACATCTACAGCTTGATCCAGAAAACTCTCTGTGCGACATTTGTCTGGGTCGCAGTCTAAACAGCCACCGTTAAAAGGGTGTGAGTTAGGTCTCCGATAGTTCCTGCACGTCACGTTCCCAAAAAAACAAAATTAAAAAAAAAAATAGTTTTTCAGTTGTTTTAGCTCAGTGATACAAATCCATTTTACTCAGCTGCGTGTAAACTTTCTGTGTGTCACAGTTCAGCACACTCACTCTGATCCGTATATACTGTCCAGGTGACACTTTCTGTACGTCACAGAATACAACCAAGTCACTTGCTCCCAATATCATCTACAGCTTGATCCAGAAAACTCTCTGTGCGACATTTGTCTGGGTCGCAGTCTAAATAGCCACCATTAACAGGGTGTCAGTATGTTCTACGATAGTTCCTGCACGTCATGTTCCCAAAAAAACTAAATTTTAAAAAAAATATAAAAAACAAAATTTCAAAAAAAATTAGTTTTTCAGTTGTTTTAGCTCAGTGATACAAATCCATTTTACTCAGCTGCGTGTAACATTTCTGTGTGTCACAGTTAAGCACACTCACTCCGATCCGTATATACTGTCCAGGTGACACTTTCTGTACGTCACACAATACAACCAAGTGATTTGCTACCAATATCATCTACAGCTTGATCCAGAAAACTCTCTGTGCGACATTTTTCTGGGTCGCAGTCTAAATAGCCACCGTTAACAGGGTGTCAGTCAGTTCTATGATAGTTCCTGCACGTCACGTTCCCAAAAAAACAAAATTTAAAAAAAATATAAAAAACAAAATTTTAAAAAATATATAAAAAACAAAATTTAAAAAAAAATAAAAAACAAAATTAAAAA
>ONZH01003716.1:0-29129 GCA_900303285.1 Rhinella marina | reverse complement strand
TCACCATGTAATCTCAGGCAGTGTGTTATAGAGCAGGAGGAGCTGAGCGATTATAATAAAGAACTGTCACCATGTAATTGCAGGCAGTTGTGTTATAGAGCAGGAGGAGCTGAGCAGATTATATATAAAGAGAACCTGTCACCAAAGCCGTGTTATACAGGAGGAGCTGAGCAGTAACCTGTCACCATGTAATCTGCAGGCATGTGTTATAGAGGCGGAGGAGCTGAGCAGATTATATATAAAGAGAACCTGTCACCATGTAATCTGCAGGCAGTGTGTTATAGAGCAGGAGGAGCTGAGCAGATTATATATAAAGAGAACCTGTCACCATGTAATCTGCAGGCAGTGTGTTATAGAGCAGGAGGAGCTGAGCAGATTATATGTCCCTGGTCCGGTGTATGAGGCTCACTTGCTGTTTGTCTGGTTACAGGCACCGGTATCACCCCGAATTACATCGAGTCCAGCAGCCTCAGTGTGTCCCCCTGGTGCGACTGCAGCAACAGCGGAAACTACCTTGATGACTGCTTGAAATTCCAAAACTTCTTCAAGGATAACATCTGCCTCAGTAAGTAGCTGCGAGCGGATCTACCTGCAGCCGTTACTGTGGTACTAATTAATAGCTAATAATACCGCCAGCCCCTGTCGCTCGTTACTCAGCCGCTCCTTTACAGTTAAGACACATTTTACCTAATGGAAATCAATTCAGACGACTCGAAGCCTCGCCGAGGAGAACGCTCGCTCTGATCCGCTCCACTAAATCCACTATGACTTGATTTGGTTTTGCTTTTTCTTGCAGGGGCCGTAAACGCCGCAGTTTAGTTTTATAACAAGTGAAGTAACGGGATTATAGATACGGGCAGTCAGAGAATCCGCCGCGTCCCAGGACAGCGCAGCCCCTTAGGGACCCCCCCATTAGTGACTCCCGAAATACCTGGAGATATTGGGGCCGCACCGGTCTAATGTCACTAGCCAGAGGTCGACTGCCCCCCACCCTGAGATTGGGACCAGGGGACACACCCACAGTGGGACACCCTCTTTGCCACATCCGTTACATTAGTGCCAGTAATGCAAAAAGCAATGGCTGCCCTACAGTGCCGGCTGCCACACTCCTGCCCTGGTGGGGACTCATGAATGGCACAGACTGTACCACCCCTGTCTTATGCCCAACTCCAGTTGGTCCAGAATCTTCAGATGTCTGCCTCACCCAACTTCACTGGATGCCGATGTCTGCCTCACCCAACTTTACTGGATGCCAATGTCTGCCTCACCCAACTTTACTGGATGCCAATGTCTGCCTCACCCAACTTTACTGGATGCCAATGTCTGCCTCACCCAACTTTACTGGATGCCAATGTCTGCCTCACCCAACTTCACCAGATGCCGATGTCTGCCTCACCCAACTTCACCAGATGCCGATGTCTGCCTCACCCAACTTCACCAGATGCCGATGTCTGCCTCACCCAACTTCACCGGATGCCAATGTCTGCCTCACCCAACTTCACCAGATGCCGATGTCTGCCTCACCCAACTTCACCAAATGCCGATGTCTGCCTCACCCAACTTCACCAAATGCCGATGTCTGCCTCACCCAACTTCACCAAATGCCGATGTCTGCCTCACCCAACTTCACCAAATGCCGATGTCTGCCTCACCCAACTTCATCAAATGCCGATATCTGCCTCACCCAACTTCACCAGATGCCGATGTCTGCCTCACTCAACTTCACCAAATGCCGATATCTGCCTCACTCAACTTCACCAAATGCCGATATCTGCCTCACTCAACTTCACCAAATGCCGATGTCTGCCTCACTCAACTTCACCAAATGCCGATGTTTGCCTCACCCAACTTCACCAGATGCCGATGTCTGCCTCACCCAACTTCACCGGATGCCGATGTCTGCCTCACTCAACTTCACCAAATGCCGATGTCTGCCTCACCCAACTTCACCGGATGCCGATGTCTGCCTCACCCAACTTCACCGGATGCCGATGTCTGCCTCACCCAACTTCATCAGATGCCGATGTCTGGCCTCACCCAACTTCACCAGATGCCGATCTCTGCCTCACCCAACTTCACCAGATGCCGATGTCTGCCTCACCCAACTTCACCAGATGCCGATCTCTGCCTCTCCCAACTTCACCGGATGCCGATGTCTGCCTCACCCAACTTCACCAAATGCCGATGTCTGCCTCACCCAACTTCACCAGATGCCGATGTCTGCCTCACCCAACTTCACCAGATGCCGATGTCTGCCTCACCCAACTTCACCAGATGCCGATGTCTGCCTCACCCAACTTCACCAGATGCCGATGTCTGCCTCACCCAACTTCACCAGATGCCGATGTCCTGCCTCACCCAACTTCACCAGATGCCGATGTCTGCCTCACCCAACTTCATCAAATGCCGATGTCTGCCTCACCCAACTTCACCAGATGCCGATGTCTGCCTCACTCAACTTTCACCAGATGCCGATATCTGCCTCACCCAACTTCACCAGATGCCGATGTCTGCCTCACCCAACTTCACCGGATGCCGATGTCTGCCTCACCCAACTTCACCGGATGCCGATGTCTGCCTCACCCAACTTCATCAGATGCCGATGTCTGCCTCACCCAACTTCACCAGATGCCAATGTCTGCCTCACCCAACTTCACCAGATGCCGATGTCTGCCTCACCCAACTTCACCGGATGCCGATGTCTGCCTCACCCAACTTCACCAGATGCCAATGTCTGCCTCACCCAACTTCACCAGATGCCAATGTCTGCCTCACCCAACTTCACCAGATGCCAATGTCTGCCTCACCCAACTTCACCAGATGCCAATAGGTGCTGGCCCTTTAATTGCGCTCACTGCTTACACCAGCCGTGTCTTTATGTTGGGCAGACAATAAGCAGGACTCTCGCCTCTCTCCGACAGTCTGTGCCATCGCGCCGCATGCCTCCCTGCCCCCGCATTAACCCCTCCATACAAACCAAATTACTCTGAGTGACGATCGGATCCGTCTTGGATAGAAGTGAAGCAAATCACAGAAATGAAGGGAAAAAATAAAACCGGCGAATTAATTGCTGCACGGCAGGCGCCAGATATCGGATTTATACATCGCCATTATTCCGTTCATTATGTATCGAGCAGGAAAATGCACTCGAAAGGAAAAATACAATATCCGCCATCCTTTGTGTCCGCGCCCTGAGCGCCGCCGCCGACAATTGCATGTTTGGGGCTGATTAGTTTGGATTACAGCGCATGGGTCCATTAACGCCGCGCAGAGCGCAGGGACGAGTGAGACGCCATTTATCAGGAGAAAGAAATCAATTGTTCGGAAAAGTGCTGAGGTGATTATAAGCGAGCCGTGGATCGCGTGGAGGATGGCGGTGGGCCTGACGGACACAAGATGGCGGTCACAAATGGTCCCGGATAACATGGCATCTCTTTCCCCGCTGCTGAAGTTTCTATATCTGAGCAGGGTCGATCCTAGTATAGCGGTCATTATACCGCCATCATACCGCCATCACAAGGACTGTCAGAGCAGGGTGGCGGCCCCAGTGGGAACTGTAACGGCAGCCATATTGCCTTTCATCCAGCTCAGGGGCCCAAGTCTGAGGAGGTGCGACTGCAGCGTGACCACGGATCAGGGGCCACAGTTGAGGGCCCCAGCACATGATAATTTGGCCACTATGGGGTTAAGCGGCTCCCCTTCATGTAGCAGAGAGAAAACATTTTCACGGAGCGAATTCCGCTCTGATTTCTGTGGATTCCCTGAAGAGCTGATTAAAATCTTCTCTCCTCGTTTTCGATAGAAGGCAGAAGATGAAGGAGCGAGCGGGTAATTTACCCCACGACGAGCGCGGCCGCCGCAGTCGTTACTGCTCCGGAAATTTTACATCAGTCACTTTGTCGCTGTCATTATGCAGATGGCCGGTGTGACCTCCGAGGGTCTGCTCCGGTTTTTTCCATGTATTTTCCATGACTTTATATCTTACGTGATTCCTGTCAGAATTCCATTTCTCACCGTGTGCAGCATCTCTGATCCCTGTCAGTGAATAGAAACGGGAGCCGATGGGTCACAATGGGTTAACATTCTTGGTGAGACGCGAGGCCTGCTAGAAAGTTGTAGGACCTCCCATTGTGCAGGATGAGCACGGTCCCCAGTACAGAGGGACTACAAGTCCCAGCAGTCCCGGACACGGCAGGATCCCTCCGGTGCTGTTCTCTGAACTGAGATCAAAAGTAATTTTTTCTGAAAGTTTTTTCATTTTTTTTTTTTGTGTTTAGGAAATGCCATTCAGGCTTTTGGGAACGGAACAGACGTGAAGCTGCAGCCGGAACCCCCGCTCCAGACCACCGCCTCCTCCGTCCTCCCCAAATCCAAGCCGAAGGATTCCGCCTTCCCAGACAACGTGCACTTCACCAACGAAATCCCCACACACAACGGGCTGCCGGCGTGTGCCAGCCTCATACAGGTGAGCGGTGTATGAACACGTATGTAACATGTATGTGACCGAAGGAACCGCACGGGATATCCAACCTTATTACAGGATAAGTAATGTATGTACACGGTGACTGCACCAGCAGAATAGTGAGTGCAGCTCTGGAGTATAATACAGGATGTAACTCAGGATCAGTACAGGATAAGTAATGTATGTACACAGTGACTGCACCAGCAGAATAGTGAGTGCAGCTCTGGAGTATAATACAAGAATGTAACTCAGGATCAGTACAGGATAAGTAATGTATGTACACAGTGACTGCACCAGCAGAATAGTGAGTGCAGCTCTGAGTATAATACAGAATGTAACTCAGGATCAGTACAGGATAAGTAATGTATGTACACAGTGACTGCACCAGCAGAATAGTGAGTGCAGCTCTGGAGTATAATACAGGATGTAACTCAGGATCAGTACAGGATAAGTAATGTATGTACACAGTGACTGCACCAGCAGAATAGTGAGTGCAGCTCTGGAGTATAATACGGGATGTAACTCAGGATCAGTACAGGATAAGTAATGTATGTACACAGTGACTGCACCAGCAGAATAGTGAGTGCAGCTCTGGAGTATAATACAGGATGTAACTCAGGATCAGTACAGGATAAGTAATGTATGTACACAGTGACTGCACCAGCCAGAATAGTGAGTGCAGCTCTGGAGTATAATACAGGATGTAACTCAGGATCAGTACAGGATAAGTAATGTATGTACACAGTGACTGCACCAGCAGAATAGTGAGTGCAGCTCTGAGTATAAATACCAGAATGTAACTCAGGATCAGTACAGGATAAGTAATGTATGTACACAGTGACTGCACCAGCAGAATAGTGAGTGGCAGCTCTGGAGTATAATACAGGATGTAACTCAGGATCAGTACAGGATAAGTAATGTATGTACACAGTGACTGCACCAAGCAGAATAGTGAGTGCAGCTCTGGAGTATAATACAGGATATAACTCAGGATCAGTACAGGATAAGTAATGTATGTACACAGTGACTGCACCAGCAGAATAGTGAGTGCAGCTCTGGAGTATAATACAGGATGTAACTCAGGGATCAGTACAGGATAAGAAATGTAAGTACACAGTGACTGCACCAGCAGAATAGTGAGTGCAGCTCTGGAGTATAATACAGGATGTAACTCAGGATCAGTACAGGATAAGTAATGTATGTACACAGTGACGCACCAGCAGAATAGTGAGTGCAGCTCTGGAGTATAATACAGGATGTAACTCAGGATCAGTACAGGATAAGTAATGTATGTACACAGTGACTGCACCAGCAGAATAGTGAGTGCAGCTCTGGAGTATAATACAGGATGTAACTCAGGATCAGTACAGGATAAGTAATGTATGTACACAGTGACTGCACCAGCAGAATAGTGAGTGCTGCTCTGGAGTATAATATAGAATATAATGTCATATATATGCATGTTGTATATAACTTGTAGTATGGGGTACATTACCCACAGTGCCCCTCGCTGTACGCGCCCTCACATCATATTTCCTCAGTGTAGGTGAAGCGTTGTCAGACGTCCCCATCGTTATCTGATCTGGGGGGCCCCTCTCCCTCTGTACATTAGAGGACGTTTCCTGCTCTCGATGAGACAATTACTCGGTGACTGTGGGGTGTAAGAGCCTCATTAATCTCTGTGATTAGGATCTTCCATTACCACTAACACCCTTTATAAATAGAAGGAAGGGGGGGGAGGGGGTCCTTTAATGCTGTGATTATATGTGTGCGGGGGAGGGGCAGTGTACCATCTGATAAGGGGGCATATGTGACAGTGATAAAAAGCACACGATTGGCGCAGTACTAAAGGCGATCAGTTCCCAGGATTCTGGACTATTACTGGCGGTATTAAATGAGGAGTGCCGCAGAGTCCAGAGTCCATTGTTTTTTTTTTACTTTACTCCCACCCCTGTCAGAGATATAATCTCCAGAGACATTACATCATATATGACTGATATCAGCTGCTCCTCTTATAACGCTCCAGTACTGATATAACCTCCAGAGACATTACATCATATGTGACTGATATCAGCCGCTCCTCTTATAACGCTCCAGTACTGATATAACCTCCAGAGACATTACATCATATGTGACTGATATCAGCCGCTCCTCTTATAACGCTCCAGTACTGATATAACCTCCAGAGACATTACAGTCATATGTGACTGATATCAGCCGCTCCTTTATACGCTCCAGTGCTGATATAACCTCCAGAGACATTACATCATATGTGACTGATATCAGCCGCTCCTCTTATAACGCTCCAGTACTGATATACCTCCAGAGACATTACATCATATGTGACTGATATCAGCTGCTCCTCTTATAACGCTCCAGTACTGATATAATCCTCCAGAGACATTACATCATATGTGACTGATATCAGCCGCTCCTCTTATAACGCTCCAGTACTGATATAACCTCCAGAGACATTACATCATATGTGACTGATATCAGCCGCTCCTCTTATAACGCTCCAGTACTGATATAACCTCCAGAGACATTACATCATATGTGACTGATATCAGCCGCTCCTCTTATAAACGCTCCAGTACTGATATAACCTCCAGAGACATTACATCATATGTGGACTGATATCAGCCCGCTCCTCTTTATAACGCTCCAGTACTGATATAACCTCCAGAGACATTACATCATATGTGACTGATATCAGCTGCTCCTCTTATAACGCTCCAGTACTGATATAACCTCCAGAGACATTACATCATATGTGACTGATATCAGCCGCTCCTCTTATAACGCTCCAGTACTGATATAACCTCCAGAGACATTACATCATATGTGACTGATATCAGCCGCTCCTCTTATAACGCTCCAGTACTGATATAACCTCCAGAGACATTACATCATATGTGACTGATATCAGCCGCTCCTCTTATAACGCTCCAGTACTGATATAACCTCCAGAGACATTACATCATATGTGACTGATATCAGCTGCTCCTCTTATAAACGCTCCAGTACTGATATAACCTCCAGAGACATTACATCATATGTGACTGATATCAGCTGCTCCTCTTATAACGCTCCAGTACTGATATAACCTCCAGAGACATTACATCATATGTGACTGATATCAGCCGCTCCTCTTATAACGCTCCAGTACTGATATAAACCTCCAGAGACATTACATCATATGTGACTGATATCAAGCCGCTCCTCTTATAACGCTCCAGTACTGATATAACCTCCAGAGACATTACATCATATGTGACTGATATCAGCCGCTCCTCTTATAACGCTCCAGTACTGATATAACCTCCAGAGACTTACATCATATGTGACTGATATCAGCTGCTCCTCTTATAAACGCTCCAGTACTGATATAACCTCCAGAGACATTACATCATATGTGACTGATATCAGCCGCTCCTCTTATAACGCTCCAGTACTGATATAACCTCCAGAGACATTACATCATATGTGACTGATATCAGCCGCTCCTCTTATAACGCTCCAGTACTGATATAACCTCCAGAAGAACATTACATCATATGTGACTGATATCAGCCGCTCCTCTTATAACGCTCCAGTACTGATATAACCTCCAGAGACATTAACATCATATGTGACTGATATCAGCCCGCTCCTCTTATAACAGCTCTCCAGCACTGATATAACCTCCAGAGACATTACATCATATGTGACTGATATCAGCCGCTCCTCTTATAACGCTCCAGTACTGATTATAACCTCCAGAGACATTACATCATATGTGACTGATATCAGCCGCTTCCTCTTATACACGCTCCAGTACTGTATAACCTCCAGAGACATTACATCATATGTGACTGATATCAGCCGCTCCTCTTATAACGCTCCAGTACTGATATAACCTCCAGAGACATTACATCATATGTGACTGATATCAGCCGCCCTCTTATAAACGCTCCAGTACTGATATAACCTCCAGAGACATTACATCATATGTGACTGATATCAGCCGCTCGCCTTATAACGCTCCAGTACTGATATAACCTCCAGAGACATTACATCATATGTGATTGATATCAGCCGCTCCTCTTATAACGCTCCAGTACTGATATAACCTCCAGAGACATTACATCATATGTGATGATATCAGCCGCTCTCTTATAACGCTCCAGTACTGATATAACCTCCAGACATTACATCATATGTGACTGATATCAGCCGCTCCTCTTATAACGCTCCAGTACTGATATAACCTCCAGAGACATTACATCATATGTGACTGATATCAGCCGCTCCTCTTATAACGGCTCCAGTACTGATATTAACCTCCAGAGCATTACATCATAATGTGACTGATATCAGCCGCTCCTCTTATAACGCTCCAGTACCTATAAACCTCCAGAGACATTACATCATATGTGACTGATATCAGCCGCTCCTCTTAATAACGCTCCAGTACTGATATAACTCCAGAGACATTACATCATATGTGACTGATATCAGCCGCTCCTCTTATAACGCTCCAGTACTGATATAACCTCCAGAGACCATTACATCATATGTGACTGATATCAGCCGCTCCTCTTATAACGCTCCAGTACTGATATAACCTCCAGACATTACATCATATGTGACTGATATCAGCCGCTCCTCTTATAACGCTCCAGTACTGATATAACCTCCAGAGACATTACATCATATGTGACTGATATCAGCCGCTCCTCTTATAAGCTCCAGTACTGATATAACCTCCAGAGACATTACAATCATATGTGACTGAATATCAAGCCGCTCCTCTTATAACGCTCCAGTACTGATATAACCTCCAGAGACATTACATCATATGTGACTGATATCAGCCGCTCCTCTTATAACGCTCCAGTACTGATATAACCTCCAGAGACATTACATCATATGTGACTGATATCAGCCCGCATCCCTTATAACGCTCCCAGTACTGAATAACCGTCCAGAGACATTACAGTCACTGTGACTGATATCAGCCGCTCCTCTTATACCGCCCCAGTACTGATATAACCTCCAGAGACATTACATCATATGTGACTGATATCAGCCGCTCCTCTTATAACGCTCCAGTACTGATATAACCTCCAGAGACATTACATCATATGTGACTGATATCAGCCGCTCCTCTTATAACGCTCCAGTACTGATATAACCTCCAGAGACATTACATCATATGTGACTGATATCAGCCGCTCCTCTTATAACGCTCCAGTACTGATATAACCTCCAGAGACATTACATCATATGTGACTGATATCAGCCGCTCCTCTTATAACGCTCCAGTACTGATATAACCTCCAGAGACATTACATCATATGTGACTGATATCAGCCGCTCCTCTTATAACGCTCCAGTACTGATATAACCTCCAGAGACATTACATCATATGTGACTGATATCAGCCGCTCCTCTTATAAACGCTCCAGTACTGATATAACCTCCAGAGACATTACATCATATGTGACTGATATATCAGCCGCTCCTCTTATAACGCTCCAGTACTGATATAACCTCCAGAGACATTACATCATATGTGACTGATATCAGCCGCTCCTCTTATAACGCTCCAGTACTGATATAACCTCCAGAGACATTACATCATATGTGACTGATATCAGCCGCTCCTCTTATAACGCTCCAGTACTGATATAACCTCCAGAGACATTACATCATATGTGACTGATATCAGCCGCTCCTCTATATAACGCTCCAGTACTGATATAACCTCCAGAGACATTACATCATATGTGACTGATATCAGCCGCTCCTCTTATAACGCTCCAGTACTGATATAACCTCCAGAGACATTACATCATATGTGACTGATATCAGCCGCTCCTCTTATAACGCTCCAGTACTGATATAACCTCCAGAGACATTACATCATATGTGACTGATATCAGCCGCTCCTCTTATAACGCTCCAGTACTGATATAACCTCCAGAGACATTACATCATATGTGACTGATATCAGCCGCTCCTCTTATAACGCTCCAGTACTGATATAACCTCCAGAGACATTACATCATATGTGACTGATATCAGCCGCTCCTCTTATAACGCTCCAGTACTGATATAACCTCCAGAGACATTACATCATATGTGACTGATATCAGCCGCTCCTCTTATAACGCTCCAGTACTGATATAACCTCCAGAGACATTACATCATATGTGACTGATATCAGCCGCTCCTCTTATAACGCTCCAGTACTGATATAACCTCCAGAGACATTACATCATATGTGACTGATATCAGCCGCTCCTCTTATAACGCTCCAGTACTGATATAACCTCCAGAGACATTACATCATATGTGACTGATATCAGCCGCTCCTCTTATAACGCTCTTATAACGCCTCCAAGTAACCGATATAACCCCACATTACACCTATGTGACTGAATCAGGCGCTCCTCTTTATAACGCTCCAGTACTGATATAATCTGGGGGTGGTGAGCGCTGCTCCTGTATTTGTTTCTCTCCTCACTTTTCTCGGATAGTCAGCGTCTCAGTCGCCATCAGTATATGATCCGGTCGATATAAGGAGCTGTCAGGCTCCGGGAGCAGATAATTACTGGCCTGTAACTAAGTGCAGTTTTGTGCATCTTCTAAAGAATTGATGTTAAAAATGTAATTTATTCGCTGTAAGCAATTGGCGCTGTCACATGTATTCCGCTAATCAAAGCCCTTAAACACCTCAATTAGGGAATTTTTTCCATTTTCTGTTTCTTTTATTTTTTTTATCTTTTTTCTCTTTTAGGCGCAGAAGCTAAAATCAAACAACTCTGTGGACTCTCAGCTGTGCCTGGCGGAGGTAAGAGCGGCGAGCGCCTCACGTCCTCAAGTGTCTCAAATTACCAGTCAAGATCACCATCAAAGCACAGAACGGGGGTCACTTACTTTTAGCGCTACGTTGGTCTCTGGACCCCGTATAAGACTTTTTTTTTGCTTGTGCAGCAATATTTCTTCACCCACCATGTTTTAATGCCACTTGGGAGCGCCGGGGATCGGGGCTGCGCCGTCGGCGCCCACAAAGACCGGTGTAATATGACGGTCTTTGTCAATGATCCCCATTGAGTCCCTGTCCCATGATAAGGCGACCTCGGGGTGCACTACTCACAGACTCACCCTACAATGTGCACCCACGGCGGGTAGGAGCCAGCTCTCCTCTGCTGAGCTGATTGTTCGTTACAGTTGCAGCAGCCGTGAGGCAGTTCTCCAAAATAATCCATGTTACCTGCACTGATACATTGTAACAAAGTAGTATCAGGTCTGTACAGGATTCCAGGCTCTAGATCAGGGATTAGCAACCATCAGCACTCTGACTGCTGTAAAACTACAACTCCCAGCATGCACACCTACTTATCTGTCGTGAAGTGATTCTGGGATTCTGGGAGTTGTAGTTTCAGAACAGCTGCAGTGCCGGAGGCTGCTGATCCCTGCTGTTGATGTAAGTAGGAATGTGTCCGTTCACTGACAGCAATCAGAAATACTGCATGTGGTGATGAATGAAATCAGAAAGTCGTCCAGGTTTTTGGCTCTGTCACCAGACCGTACCACGGGACTCCGGCGCTGACGCACCTGTCCTTTTCTCTTACAGCAGTCGCTGGGAAAAGACATAGTGGAGCGATCCTCCAGCGGCCACATCTCCGGCAACCGTGCGCCTGGCGTCTGGTCCGGCACCGCGCTCCTCCTGCTGAGCACGACGCACTCTCTGCTCCTCGCCCGCGCCCTCCTGACGTTATAGCGGCCGCGCTCCTCATGGACCTCTTCAAATCTCTATATAAATCTATATTCCATACGAAGAATATTATTCACTTCCCGACCTTCTCCGCTCCAGAACAAGAATGAATGAAGCAGAAGAAAACCAAACGCTTTTTTTTGTGGTGTCCTCGGGGGAGGGGCTGTGTGATTCCTGCTGCGTTGCAATCTGATAAACCCCGCCCCCCTCCGGTTCTGGGCATGTCTTGTGTTCTAAAGAGAGTTTGTACATTTGGTTGTCGATAAAGTTTTTTTTTTTTGCTACTTTATTTTTTATTCTGTGTATATTTATAGCTTTTTGTTCATTTTTTTTAAAAATTTCTTTTCATTATCGTTTTCTGGCGAAGCCAAATGTAAATACCTGGTGGTGGGCGGCACAGGGATGGGGGCGGCAGGGGGCGTTTCCTCTCCGCTTGTATTAGGGTACCTTTCTGTCATTCCCGCTCGTCCTGTAGATAGGCCCCAAAGCTCACAGATGCTGGAATGTACGTCCCTTAGTTAGACGAGATTAGATTGGGGGTGCGAGGACATGAGAGGCGCAGGGTTGGAAGCGGCGCCATAAATCCGGAGATACCTGACGAGGCCGGAGACGTCAGAATCAAACCGTTTAATACAGAGATGTTTGTCTGTAATTGTGGCTCATGAATATTCATGTCCTGGCCACGGTATAACTGGACTCGCGGTGCTGGAAGAACGCGCCGGCGGCTTAATTGCCGTTACAGTTAATTGAAAACAACTTGTGTACACATGAAACAGAAACAAGCGGCGCGCTCGCCTTAATGAAGCGCCGGCGCCTAATCCTGCGAGGACGAGATTAATCCTGGGGCAGGATAGAAAGGAGGAATCTTGGCACCAGAGACGCTGGATCCGGCCTGAACATAATGCAGTCGGTTTGCGGCATCTGTTCCTGTGGCGCTGCAGCCACTGACGGCGTTCTCCGGAGGGAACAGACGGAAGGATCGGGGGGGGGGGGGGGCGTAATCGCTTTCATGTCAGATAAGACTGCGCGAATTTTATAAACCCAAGTATGAGAAAAGAGAGTATCTGCCCCCGGTGCCGCACGCACGGTATTTAATGCGGCTTATGTCTCTTCTCGCTGTTTATGCCAACAAATGGCGCACAGGTCGCCAACGGCTGGAGCTGCCGTATCGGATATGGGTGGAAAACCTGCAAAAAGTGGTGGAAACCGTAAAAACAAAGAGCGCTATTCACTGGCTATTATGGAACAGGTTGACGGCGCCGTTCACCATGACGTGTACATGATTTGGCGCCGGCTACCAGTCCGTCCAATAGAGGAGGCGGAGCTTGTCATACATACATGTAATGAAGAGGGGACGAGGTGACGCCTGTGCTGTAATATGGCGGCTGTGAGGCCACACCCCCTTATCTGGAGAAGAAGCAGGAGACAGTTGTATCAGATAAGAATGGCGCCGTAGGGTGATATATATGGTGCACACGCGGGGTCGGTAAGGAGCATGTGACCTTGTCTGTAGGGGGAGGGGCTCTCAGCTTGTAACCCATCCCCCATACGTGTTGTGTAAGGGATCATAGAACAACAGGTATGTCGTGTCCTCCACCTTGTACGTGACTTAACCCTTCATGTGGATCAGAAAGCGCGCGGCTGGAAGGAGGTGGAGATATAAGGGGGCGCTCCGCTCATTCTCCGGAATCGTCACTTATCTTTTCTTATTAGTGATTATTATGATGATGATGTTACTTTTAATAAAAGCGAATAAAATTCACGACTTTGCGACTCCAAAGATTTATTTCACAGAACTAACAACTAGGACCGCATGTCACCGGCGGCGTTCCCCTTACGCCATCAGATCTTTGACTTCTCAGTTCATTGCGATTTTTCTAGTCGCAATCTGCATTTTCTGCTTCCCTCGCCAAGTCTACAGAAAGTTGTCATCAGACACCGGCCCCGGCGAATTCATCATTATTATAATGGGGGACATTTATAAAGACTCACAGCCTTGACCCCCCCCCTCCCCGAGCCGGATCGAGGCACCTCTTAATAAATTAGGCGCGTCTCTGCCCCGCCGTGCTCCGCAAACTGAAGGCTACACAGCTATAGTAGATCCAGCGGGGCGTGCCCCTCCTGCTGAGCCCCACGCCCTTGTCTGGCAGCTTTAGGAAAAGTCGAGAGGCCCAAAAGGCGCAAATTATCACAGCGGTTCAGATGGGGATTAGACACTTGGTACCAATAACTGCTTGGCCTGTTTTGGAATATTTCCCCAAATTATGGCGCACTTTCCTGCTAAGCCACGCCCATGGTCGCGCAAGACACAATAAATGTGCGCGGCATGTACATAGTTTTATCTTAGTGAATCTCCCCTACAGGGGCCCATAGACAGGAAAGTACCAAATAGAGGGGCGATAACATACTACCGCAAAATGACTGCAGACAGGGATACTAGATACCGCAGCATAAAACCGAGATTACATACCGCAGCATAAAACCGAGATTACATACCGCAGCATAAAACCGAGATTACATACCGCAGCATAAAACCGAGATTACATACCGCAGCATAAAACCGAGATTACATACCGCAGCATAAAACCGAGATTACATACCGCAGCATAGAACGGAGATTACATACCGCAGCATAAAACCGAGATTACATACCGCAGCATAGAACGGAGATTACATACCGCAGCATAGAACGGAGATTACATACCGCAGCATAGAACGGAGATTACATACCGCAGCATAGAGCGGAGATTACATACCGCAGCATAAAACCGAGATTACATACCGCAGCATAGAACGGAGATTACATACCGCAGCATAGAACGGAGATTACATACCGCAGCATAGAACGGAGATTACATACCGCAGCATAGAACGGAGATTACATACCGCAGCATAGAACGGAGATTACATACCGCAGCATTTAAAACCGAGATTACATACCGGCAGCATAGAACGGAGATTACAACCGCTAGCATAGAAGGAGATTACATACCGCAGCATAGAATGGAGATTAATACCGCGGAGATTACATACCGCAGCATAGAACGGAGATTACATACCGCGCAGCATAGACGGAGATTACATACGCAGCATAGAGCGGATAGAGATTACATACCGCAGCATAGAAGCGGAGATTACATACCGCCGCAGCATAGAACGGAGATTACATACCGCAGCATAGAACGGAGATTACGTACGGCAGCATAGAACGGAGATTACATACCGCAGCATATATAGAGCGGAGATTACATACCGCAGCATAGAACGGAGATTACATACCGCAGCATAGAACAGAGATTACATACCGCAGCATAGAACGGAGATTACATACGCAATAGAACGGAGATTACAACCGTAGCATAGAATGGAGATTACATACCGCAGCATAGAACGGAGATTACATACCGCAGCCAGCATAGAATGGAGATTACATACCGCAGCATAGAACGGAGATTACATACCGCAGCATAGAACGGAGATTACATACCGCAGCATAGAGCGGAGATTACATACCGCAGCATAGAGCGGAGATTACATACCGCAGCATAGCATAGCGGAGATTACATACCGCAGCATAGAACGGAGATTACATACCGCAGCATAGAGCGGAGATTACATACCGCAGCATAGAACGGAGATTACATACCGCAGCATAGAACGGAGATTACATACCGCAGCATAGAACGGAGATTACATACTGCAGCATAGAACGGAGATTACATACCGCAGCATAGAACGGAGATTACATACCGCAGCATAGAACGGAGATTACATACGCAGCATAGAACGGAGATACATACCGCAGCATAGAACGGAGATTACATACGCAGCATAGAACGAGATTACATACCGCAGCATAGAACGAGATACATACCGGCGGAGATTACATACCGCAGCATAGAACGGAGATTACATACCGCAGCATAGAACGGAGATTACATACCGCAGCATAGAACCGAGATTACATACCGCAGCATAGAACGGAGATTACATACCGCAGCATAGAACGGAGATTACGTACCGCAGCAGCATAGAACGGAGATTACATACTGCAGTAGAACGGAGATTACATACCGCAGCATAAAACCGAGATTACATACCGCAGCATAGAACCGAGATTACATACCGCAGCATAAACCGAGATTACATACCGCAGCATAGAACGGAGATTACATACCGCAGCATAGAACCGAGATACATACCGCAGCATGGAACGGAGATTACATACCAGCATAGAACGGAGTTACATAGAAGAGCGGAGATTACATACCGCAGCATAGAAGGAGATTACATACGCCAGCATAGAACGGAGATTACATATCGCAGCATAGAACGGAGATTACATACACAAGCATAGAATGGAGATTACATATCGCAGCATAGAAACGGAGATTACATACTGCAGCATAGAACGGAGATTACATACCGCAGCATAGAACGGAGATTACATACCGCAGCATAGAACGGAGATTACATACCGCAGCATAGAACGGAGATTACATACCACAGCATAGAGCGGAGATTACATACCGCAGCATAGAACGGAGATTACATACCGCCAGCATGAACGAGATACATACCGCAGCATAGAACGGAGATTACATACCGCAGTATAGGCGGAGATTACATACCGCAGCATAGAACGCGAGAATTACATACCGCAGCATAGAACGGAGATTACATACTGCAGCATAGAACGGAGAACGGAGATTACATACGCATAGAACGGAGATTACATACGCAGCATAGAGCGGAGATTACGTACCGCAGCATGGAGTGGAGATTACATACCGCAGGGTAGAACGGAGATACATAGCAACATAGAGCGGAGATTACATACCGCAGCAAGAACGGAGATTACATACCGCAGCATAGAACGGAGAATTACATACCGCAGCATAGAACGAGATTATACCGCAACATAGAACGGAGATTACATACCGCAGCATAGAACGGAGATTACATACCGCAGCATAGAATGGAGATTACATACCGCGGCATAGAACGAGATTACATACTGCGGCATAGAACGGGAGATTACATACCCGCAGCAATAGAACGGAGATTACATACCGCAGCATAGAACGGAGATTACATACCGCAAGCATAAACCGGAGATACATAGCAGCATAGCGGAGATACATACCACAGCATAGAACGGAGAGATTACATACCACAGCATAGAACGGAGATTACATAACCACAGCATAGAACGGAGATTACATACGCAGCATAGAACGAGATACATACCACAGCATAGAACGGAGATTACATACCGCGGAGCATAGAACGAGATTACATACCGCAGCATAAAACCGAGATTACATACCGCAGCATAGAACGAGATTACATACCGCAGCATAGAACCGAGATTACATCGCGCATAGAACCGAGATTACATACGCAGCATAGACCGAGATACATACCGCAGATAGAACGGAGATACATACGCAGCATATAGAACGGAGATTACATACCGCAGCATAGAACGGAGATTACATAGCCCAGCATAGACGGAGATTACATACCGCAGTATAGAACGGAGATTACATACCGCAGCATAGAAGGAGATTACATACCGCAGCATTAGAACGGAATTTACATACCGCAGCATAGAACGGAGATTACATACCGCATAGCACATAGAGCGGATACATACCGCAGTATAGAACGGAGATTACATACCGCAGTATAGAACGGAGATTACATACCGCAGCATAGAAGCGGAGATTACATACCGCAGCATAGAGCGAGATTACATACCGCAGTATAGAACGGAGATTACATACCGCAGTATAGAACGGAGATTACATACCGCAGTATAGAACGGAGATTACATACCACAGCAGCACAGACATGAAGGTTGTACAATGTGTCGTAAAAATAATTACTTCCTCACAGATACTGCTACCCTCATCAGCCGCGGACTACCACCACCCACAGGTGTACCTCTTCCATATTCCACACATACTTCACCAGGAATATGTCACCTGTATCCGCTGAGTGACAGACATCTGCACTTTGTTCTCCATAAACAGCAGCCGGATATATATAGCCGACTAATTACCATTCATATCACTCTCATAATTAGAGACAGATAATAGTTCAGCACCAAAATAATTGCATTGAAACATAATTAAAAAAAACCTGCAAATTAGTGTTTGCTGAAAACAGAAGTTCGCAGAGGATTCACTGTTCATCTTCTGGCTCTTCTGAGTCCGTGTGATTGGTCCACATCGTGTGAAAAAACAAGAAAAAAACGTGAATTGTTATTCTATGTAATGTCTGCCGCTGGAATAAGCTGGGAAGATTGTAAACCTGCGGGCAGCAAGTCACGTCACAGACACTATAAGAAAAGCATGAGGACCCCCTGTATACGAGAGTATGGTTTATATAATACTGCCCATTACATACTGGAAAATAACTGCTATAATACTGCTCCTATGTACAAGAATATAACTACTATAATACTGCTCCTATGTACAAGAATATAACTACTATAATACTGCTCCTATGTACAAGAATATAACTACTATAATACTGCTCCTATGCACAAGAATATAACTACTATAATACTGCCTCCTATGTACAAGAATATAACTACTATAATACTGCTCCTATGTACCAGAATATATCTACTATAATACTGCTCCTATGTACCAGAATATAACTACTATAATACTGCCTCCTATGTACAAGAATATAACTACTATAATACTGCTCTGTGTACAAGAATATAACTACTCTAATACTGCTCCTATGTACAAGAATATAACTACTATAATACTGCCTCCTATGTACTATAATACTCCTCCTATGTACAAGAATATAACTACTATAATACTGCTCCTATGTACAAGAATATAACTACTATAATACTGCTCCTATGTGCAAGAATATAAACTACTATAATACCTCCTATGTACAAGAATATAACTACTATAATACTGCTCCTATGTACAAGAAATATAACTACTATAATACTGCTCCTATGTGAAGAATAATAACTACTAATAATACTGCTCCTATGTACAAGAATATAACTACTATATATACTGCTACTATGTACAAGAATATAACTACTATAATACTGCTCCTATGTACAAGAATATAACTACTATAACTACTATAATACTGCTCCTATACAAATAATACTGGCTATAACTACTATAATACTGCTCCTATTACTACATAGAATATAACTACTATAATACTGCTCCCATGTACAAGAATAAATACTATAATACTGCTCCTATGTACAAGAATATAACTACTAAATACTGCTCCTATATACAAGAATATAACTACTATAATATATAACAAGAAAATAACTGCTATAATACTGCTACAAGAATATAACTACTATAATACTGCTTCCATACAAGAATAAACTACTATAATACTGCTCCTATGTACAAGAATATAACTACTATAATACTACCTCTATGTACAAGAAAATTAACTATATAATACTGCCCTATGCTCTACTACTGCTACAAGATATAACTACTATAATACTGCTCCTATGTACAAGAATATAACTACTATAATACTGCTCCTATGTACAAGAAATATAACTACTATAATACTGCCCTATGTACATAGAACTACTATAATACTCTCCTATGTACAAGAAATATAACTACTATAATACTGCCTCCTAGTACAAAATATAACTACTATAATACTGCTCCTATGTACAAGAATATAACTACTATAATACTGCTCCTATGTACAAGAATATAACTACTATAAATACTACTGTATAACTACTATAATACTGCTCCTATGTACAGAATATAACTACTATAATACTGCTCCTATGTTACAAGAATATAACTACTAAATACTGCTCCTAGTAACGAATATAACTAATTAATACAGCCTCCTATTACAAGAATAAAATACTATATACTACTACTATACAAGAAATACTGCTACTCCTATGTACAAGAATATAACTACTATAATACTGCTCCTATGTACAAGAATATAACTACTATAATACTACCTTCTATGTACAAGAATATAACTACTATAATACTGCTCCTATGTACAAGAATATAACTACTATAATACTGCTCCTATGTACAAGAATATAACTACTATAATACTGCTCCTATGTACAAGAATATAACTACTATAATACTGCTCCTATGTAAAAGAATATAACTACTATAATACTGCCTCTATGTACCAGAATATAACTACTATAATACTGCTCCTAATGTACAAGAATATAACTACTATAATACTGCTCCTATGTACAAGAATATAACTACTATAATACTGCTCCCTATGTACAAGAATATAACTACTATAATACTGCTGCTCCTATGTACAAGAATATAACTACTATAATACTGCTCCTATGTACCAGAATATAACTACTATAATACTGCTCCTATGTACAAGAATATAACTACTATAAATACTGCTCCTATGTACAAGAATATAACTACTATAATACTGCTCCTATGTACAAGAATATAACTACTATTATACTGCTCCTATGTACAAGAAATATAACTACTATAATACTGCTCCTATGTACAAGAATATAACTACTATAATACTGCTCCTATGTACAAGAATATAACTACTATAATACTGCTCCTATGTACAAGAATATAACTACTAGAGAAACTGCTCCTATATAAAGAATATAACTACTATAATACTGCTCCCTATGTACAAGAATATAACTACTATAATACTGCTCCCTATGTACAAGAATATAACTACTATAATACTGCTCCTATGTACAAGAATATAACTACTATAATACTGCTCCTATGTACAAGATAAAACTACTATAAATACTGCTCCTACGTACAAGAATATAATTACTATAATACTGCTCCTATGTACAATAATATAACTACTATAATACTGCTCCTATGTACAAGAATATAACTACTATAATACGGCTCCTATGTACAAGAATATAACTACTATAATACTGCTACTCCTATGTAAGAATATAACTACTATAATACTGCTCCTATGTACAAGAATATAACTACTATAATACTGCTCCTATGTACAAGAATATAACTACTATAATACTGCCTCCTATGTACAAGATATACTACTATAATACTGCTCCCTATGTACAAGAATATAACTACTATAATACTCTATGTCCTAATGTACAAGAATATAACTACTATAATACTGCTCCTATGTACAAGAATATAAATACTATAATATGTCCTCTAAAGAATATAAACTACTATAATACTGCTCCTATGTACAAGAATATAACTACTATAATACTGCTCCTATGTACAAGAAATATAACTACTATAATACTGCTTCCTATGTACAAGAAATAAACTACTAAAATACTGCTTTACTATGTATAAGAATATATAACTACTATAATACTGCCTCCTATGTACAAGAATATAACTACTATAATACTGCTCCTATAGTACAAGAATATAACTACTATAATACTGCTCTTATGTACAGAATATAACTACTATAATACTGCCTCCTATGTACAAGAATATAACTACTATAATACTGCTCCTATGTACAAGAATATAACTACTATAATACTGCTCCTATGTACAAGAATATATAACTACTATAATACTGCTCCTATGTACAAGAATATAACTACTATAATACTGCTCCTAATGTACAAGAATATAACTACTATAATACTGCTCCTATGTACAAGAATATAACTACTATAAATGCTATGTATAAGAATATAACTACTATATACTGCCTCCGTGTACAAGAATATAACTACTATAATACTGGCTCCTATGTACAAGAATATAACTACTATAATACTGCTCCCTATGTACAAGAATAATACTATAATACTGCTCCTATGTACAAGAATATAACTACTATAATACTGGCTCCTATGTACAAGAATATAACTACTATAATACTGCTCCTTGTACAAGAATATAAACTACTATAATACTGCTCCTATGTACAAGAATGATAACTACTAAATACTGCTCCTATGTACAAGAATATAACTACTATAATACTGCCTCCCTATGTACAAGAATATAACTACTATAATACTGCTCCTATGTACAAGATATAACTACTATAATACTGCCTCCTATGTACAAGAATATAACTACTATAATACTGCTCCTATGTACAAGAATATAACTACTATAATACTGCTCCTATGTACAAGAATATAACTACTATAATACTGCCTCCTATGTACAAGAATATAACTACTATAATACTGCTCCTATGTACAAGAATATAACTACTATAATACTGCTCCTATGTACAAGAATAAACTACTATAATACTGCTCCTATGTACAAGAATATAACTACTATAATACTGCTCCTATGTACAAGAATATAACTACTATAATACTGCTGCCTATGTACAAGATATAACTACTATAATTACTGCTCCTATGTACAAGAATATAACTACTATAATACTGCTCTATGTACAAGAATATAACTACTATAATACTGCTCCTATGTACAAGAATATAACTACTATAATACTGCTCCTAAGTGTACAAGAATATAACTACTATAATACTGCTCCTATGTACAAGAATATAATTACTATACATACTGCTCCTATGTACAAGAATATAACTACTATAATACTGCTCCTATGTACAAGAATATAACTACTATAATACTGCTCCTATGTACAAGAATATAACTACTATAATACTGCTCCTATGTACAAGAATATAAACTACTATAATGACTGCTCCTATGTACAAGAATATAACTACTATAATACTGCTCCTATGTACAAGAATATAACTACTATAATACTGCCTCCTATGTACAAAGAATATAACTACCTATAATACTTACTGCTCCTATGTACAAGAATATAACTACTATAATACTGCTCCTATGTACAAGAATATAACTACTATAATACTGCTCCTATGACAAGAATATAACTACTATTAATACTGCTCCCTATGTACAAGAATATAACTACTATAATACTGCTCCCTATGTACAAGATATAACTACCTATAATACTGCTCCCTATGTACAAGATATAACTACTATAATACTGCCTCCTATGTACAAGAATATAACTACTATAATACTGCTCCTATGTACAAAGAATATAACTACTATAATACTGCTCCTATGTACAAGAATATAACTACTATAATACTGCTCCTTATGTACAAGAATTAACTAGCTATAATACTGCTCCTATGTACAAGAATATAACTACTATAATACTGCTCCTATGTACAAGAATATAACTACTATAATACTGCCTCCTATGTACAAGAATATAACTACTATAATACTGCTCCTATGTACAAGAATATAACTACTATAATACTGCTCCTATGTACAAGAATATAACTACTATAATACTGCTCCTATGTACAAGAATATAACTACTATAATACTGCTCCTATGTACAAGAATATAACTACTATAATACTGCTCCTATGTACAAGAATATAACTACTATAATACTGCCTCCTATATACAAGAATATAACTACTATAATACTGCTCCTATGTACAAGAATATAACTACTATAATACTGCCTCCTATGTACAAGATATAACTACTATAATACTGCTCCTATGTACAAGAATATAACTACTATAATACTGCTCCTATGTACAAGAATATAACTACTATAATACTGCTCCTATGTACAAGAATATAACTACTATAATACTGCTCCTATGTACAAGAATAATAACTACTATAATACTGCATCCTATGTACAAGAATATAACTACTATAATACTGCCTCCTATGTACAAGAATATAACTACTATAATACTGCTGCCTATGTACAAGAATATAACTACTATAATTACTGCTCCTATGTACAAGAATATAACTACTATAATACTGCTCCTATGCTACAAGAATATAACTACTATAATACTGCTCCTATGTACAAGAATATAACTACTATAATACTGCTCCTATGTACAAGAATATAACTACTATAATACTGCCTCCTATGTACAAGAATATAACTACTATAATACTGCTCCTTTACAAGAATATAACACTAATACGCTCCTATGTACAAGAATATAACTACTATAATACTGCTCCTATGTACAAGAATATAACTACTATAATACTGCTCCTATGTACAAGAATATAACTACTATAATACTGCTCCTATGTACAAGAATATAACTACTATAATACTGCTCCTATGTACAAGAATATAACTACTATAATACTGCTCCTATGTACAAGAATATAACTACTATAATACTGCTCCTATGTACAAGAATATAACTACTATAATACTGCCTCCTATGTACAAGAATATAACTACTATAATACTGCTCCTATGTACAAGAATATAACTACTATAATACTGCTCCTATGTACAAGATATAACTACTATAATACTGCTCCTATGTACAAGAATATAACTACTATAATACTGCTCCTATGTACAAGAATATAACTACTATAATACTGCTCCTATATAAAGAATAACTACTATAATACTGCCTCCTATGTACAAGAATATAACTACTATAATACTGCTCCTATGTACAAAATATATACTATAATAATATGCTCCTATGTACAAGAATATAACTAACTATAATACTGCTCCTATGTACAAGAATATAACTACTATAATACTGCTCCTATGTACAAGAATATAACTACTATAATACTGCTCCTATGTACAAGAATATAACTACTATAATACTGCCTCCTATGTACAAAATATAACTACTAATAATACTGCTCCTATGTACAAGAATATATACTGCTCTACTATAATACTCCTCTATGTACAAGAATATAACTACTATAATACTGCTCCTATGTACAAGAATATAACTACTATAATACTGCCTCCTATGTACCAAGAATAAACTACTATAATACTGCTCCTATGTACAAGAATATAACTACTATAATACTGCCTCCTATGTACAAGAATATAACTACTATAATACTGCTCCTATGTACAAGAATATAACTACTATAATACTGCCTCCTATGTACAAGAATATAATACTATAATACTGCTCCTATGTACAAGAATATAACTACTATAATACTGCTCCTATGTACAAGAATATAACTACTATAATACTGCTCCTATGTACAAGAATATAACTACTATAATACTGCTCCTATGTACAAGAATATAACTACTATAATACTGCTCCTATGTACAAGAATATAACTACTATAATACTGCTCCTATGTACAAGAATATAACTACTATAATACTGCTCCTATGTACAAGAATATAACTACTATAATACTGCTCCTATGTACAAGATATAACTACTATAATACTGCTCCTAAAGAATAACTACTATAATACTGTACTATGCAGAATATAACTACTATAATGCTCAAGAATATAATACTATAATATGCCTTCTATGTACAAAGAAATAACTACTATAATACTGCTCCTATGTACAAGAATATAACTACTATAATACTGCTCCCTATGTACAAGAATATAACTACTATTAATACTGCTCCTATGTACAAGAATATAACTACTATAATACTACTCCTATGTACAGAATATAACTACTATAATACTGCTCCTATGTACAAGAATTATAACTACTATAATACTGCTCCTATGTACAAGAAAACTACTAATAATACTGCTCCTATGTACAAGAATATAACTACTATAATACTGTGAATCTAATACTGCTCCTAATGTACTATACAAGAACAATAAATACTATAATACTGCTCCTATACAAGTAATATACTACTAATAATACTGCTCCTATGTACAAGAATATAACTATAAATACTGCTCCTATGTACAAGTACATCCTATGAATATAAATGTACTATAACTACTATAATACTGCTCCTATGTACAAAATATAACTACTATAATACTGCTCCTAATGTACAAGAATATAACTACTATAATAACTAGCTCCTATTACAAGAATATAACTACTATAATACTGCCTATGTACAGAATATAACTACTATAATACTGCTCCTATGTACAAATATAACACTATAAATACTGCTCCTATGTACAAGAATATAACTACTATAATACTGCTCTATGTACAAGAATAAACTACTATAATACTGCCTCCTATGTACAAGAATATAACTACTATAATACTGCTCCTATGTACAAGAAATATAAACTATAATACGCTTATGTTACAAGAATATAACTACTATAATACTGCCTCCTATGTTACAAGAATATAACTACTATAATACTGCTCCTATATACAAGAATATAACTACTATAATAACTATGTAACTACTATAATACTGCTCTCCTATGTACAAGAATATAAACTACTATAATACTGCTCCTATGTACAAGAATATAACTACTATAAATACTGCTCCTATGTACAAGAATATAACTACTATAATACTGCTCCTATGTACAAAATATAACTACTATAATACTGCTCCTATGTACAAGGAATATAACTACTATAATACTGCTCCTATGTACAAAGAATATAACTACTATAATACCTCCTATGCTACAAGAATATAACTACTATAATACTGCTCCTATGTACAAGAATATAACTACTATAATACTGCTTCCTATGTACAAAATATAACTACTATAATACTGCTCCTATGTACTATATATACTAATACAAGAATATAACTACTATAATACTGCTCCTATGTACAAGAATATAACTACTATAATACTGCTCCTATGTACAAGAATATAACTACTATAATACTGCCTCCTATGTACAAGAATATAACTACTATAATACTGCCTCCTATGTACAAGAATATAACTACTATAATACTGCTCCTATGTACAAGAATATAACTACTATAATACTGCTCCTATGTACAAGAATATAACTACTATAATACTGCCTCCTATGTACAAGAATGTATAATATATAACTACTATAATACTGCCTCCTATGTACAAGAATATAACTACTATAATACTGCTCCTATACCTACTAAATACTGCTCTATGTACAAGAATATAACTACTATAATACTGCTTCCTATTACAAGAATATAACTACTATAATACTGCTCCTATGTTTAATACTGCTACTACTACTGCTCCTATATACAAGAATATAACTACTATAATACTGCCTCTATGTACAAGAATATAACTACTATAATACTGCTCCTATGTACAAGAATATAACTACTATAATACTGCTCCTATGTACAAGAATATAACTACTATAATACTGCTCCTATGTACAAGATATAACTACTATAATACTGCTCCTAGTACAATATACAACTACTATAATACTGCTCCTATGTACAAGAATATAACTACTATATCTTCCTATGTACAAGAATATAATTACTATAATACTGCTCCTATGTACAAGAATATAACTACTATAATACTGCTCCTATGTACAAGAATATAACTACTATAATACTGTTCCATGTACAAGAATATAACTACTAGATACTGCCTCCTATGTACAAGAAGATAACTACTATAATACTGCTCCTATGTACAAGAATATAACTACTATAATACTGCCTCCTATGTACAAGAATATATACTACTATAATACTGCTCCTATATGTACAAGAATATAACTACTAATACTGCTCCTATGTACAAGAATATAACTACTTAATACTGCTCTACCAAGAATATAACTACTATAATACTGCTCCTATATACAAGAATATAACTACTATAATACTACAAGAATATAATACTATAAATACTGCTCCTATGTACAAGAATATAACTACTATAATACTGCTCCTATGTATAAGAATATAACTACTATAATACTGCCTCCTATGTACAAGAATATAACTACTATAATACTGCCTACCTATTATAACTACTATAATACTGCTCCTATGTACAAGAATATAACTTACTTATAATACTGCTCCTATGTACAAGAAATAACAACTATAATACTGATCCTATGTACAAGAATAACTACTATAATACTGCTCCTATGTACAAGAATATAACTACTATAATACTGCCTCCTATGTACAAGAATATAACTACTATAATACTGCCTCCTATGTACAAGAATATAACTACTATAATACTGCCTCCTATACAAAATATAACTACTATAATACTGCCTCCTATGTACAAGAATATAACTACTATAATACTGCCTCCTATGTACAAGAATATAACTACTATAATACTGCTCCTATGTACAAGAATATAACTACTATAAATACTGAACTCCTATGTACAAGAATATAACTACTATAATACTGCTCCTATGTACAAAAGAATATAACTACTATAATACTGCCTCCTATGTACAAGAATATAACTACTATAATACTGCCTCCTATGTACAAGAATATAACTACTATAATACTGCTCCTATGTACAAGAATATAACTACTATAATACTGCTCCTATGGTACAAGAATATAACTACTATAATACTGCTCCTCCTATGTACAAGAATATAACTACTATAATACTGCCTCCTATGTACAAGAATATAACTACTATAATACTGCTCCTATGTACAAGAATATAACTACTATAAATACTGCTCCTATGTACAAGAACTAAACTACTATAATACTGCTCCTATGTACAAGAATATAACTACTATAATACTGCTCCTATACTAACTATAATACTGCTCCTATGTACAAGAATATAACTACTATAATACTGCTCCTATGTACAAGAATATAACTACTATAATACTGCTCCTATGTACAAGAATATAACTACTATAATACTGCCTCCTATTACAAGAATATAACTACTATAATACTGCTCCTATGTACAAGAATATAACTACTATAATACTGCTCCTATCCTATTGTACAAGAATATAACTACTATCCTCCATGTACTAAACCTATAATACTGCTCTATGTAAGAATATAACTACTATAATACCTCCTATGTACAAGAATATAACTA
>ONZH01003715.1:0-35015 GCA_900303285.1 Rhinella marina | reverse complement strand
GTGACACAGGGGAAGGAGCAGTGGTGTGACCCGCAGGAGGTGGTAAACGGCCTTGGTTCCATTGAGTGGGGTGTTTAGCACTCATATGCCTGCGTATGCTGGTGGTGGTTAGGCTAGTAGTGGTGGCACCCCTGCTGATCCTGGTGTGGCACAGGGTGCACACCATAGTCCGTCGGTCATCCTCACTTTCTTTAAAGAACCTCCAGACTTGCGAACATCTAGGCCTCACCACGGGAGCTTCACTACGTGAAACAGTTGCTGCTGATGCACCAGCTCTGGCCCTGCTTCTCCCTCTGGCCACACCACTGCCTCTTCCAACCTGTTCTGGTGCAGCACTCGCCTCCGCCTCAGAAGCACTGTCTTCACTCGGCTTATCAACCCAGCTTGGGTCAGTCACCTCGTCATCCTCCGATTCCTCAGTCTGCTCCCCCCTCGGACTTCCTGCCCTGACAACAACTTCACCACTGTCTGACAACCGTGTCTCCTCATCGTCCGACACCTCTTTACAAACTTCTGCCACTAACTCAACATTGTAATCATCATCACCCACAGACTGCGACAGTTGGAAAACTTGGGCATCGGGAACGAGGTCAGCAGCAACCTGAGAAGTGGTTTGTGACTCTGGGAAGGGTCCAGAAAACAGTTCCTGAGAGTATGCTGGATCGCATTCCAAATTTTCCTGGGAGGGGGCAGACTGGGGGGAAGGAGGTTGAGGTGGAGGAGCCAGAGGAGTGCTCCCTTGGGTAACGTGGGTGGACTGCGTGGAAGATTGACTGGTGGACAAATTACTTGAAGCATTGTCCGCAATCCACGACATCAGCTGTTTGCACTGTTGTGGTTTCAACAGTCCTCTACCACGTGTCCTTGTAAGTTGAGACATGAAGCTAGGGAGTGTATCTCTGCGGCGTTCCCCTGCTCCCTCATCAGCAGGTACTGTCTCACCCTGCCCAGGACCATGGCTTCTGGCCCCTGCAGTAATTGAATGCCCACGCCCACGCCCTCGTCCTCGACCCTTAGCCCTGGGCTTCAACATTTTCTGTATATAAGTGTATTATATAAAAAATAAATGGGCCTGCTGTACTGAAACCCACAAACTTGTTCAGTTTGGTTTAATTAAGTGACGTATAGAAAGTGTCACCTGGACAGAAAATACGGATTGTAGTGAGTGTACTGAACTGTGACACACAGAATGGTTCCACGCAGCTTTGTGAAATGGATTCGTATCACTGAGCTAAAACAACAAAAAAACTATTTTTTTATATATATTTTTTTTATATATTTTTTTTTTAAGTTTTGTTTTTTTTGGAACGTGACGTGCAGAAACTATCGTAGCCCTAACTCACACCCTGCTGGCGGTGGCTATTTTGACTGCGACCCAGACAAATGTCGCACAGAGATTTTTGGGATCAAGCTATATACGTGAGAGCAAAAGACCTGGTTGGATTAAGTGACGTACAGAATGTGTCACCTGGACAGAAAATACGGATTGTAGTGAGTGTACTGAACTGTGACACACAGAATGGTTCCACGCTGCTGTGTGAAATGGATTCGTATCACTGAGCTAAAACAACAAAAAAACTATTTTTTTTTATATATTTTTTTTTATATATTTTATTTTAAGTTGTGTTTTTTTTGGAACGTGACGTGCAGAAACTATCGTAGCCCTAAAAAACGTATTACAACCGTTTAAAAGTCTATGTAGCTGACATCTGTTGTTACATTTAATACTGTTAATTTAGGCCACAGTTCCTCATTTGCGTCTGCAGTTTAATTTTCCCAAGGAGGGAATTAGACTATGGGGATAAGATTTGGGTAGGTAGAAAGATTGTTTCTGTTCCAAAAAGACCAAAGTCCATTGTGAAATACGTCTGCTTTTTTTTTTTTTGGGTGGCAAAAAAAAAAACAATTGTGCCCTGTCAGTAACGCTAGGTGCACAGCGTATTACAACCGTTCAAAAGTCTGTGTAGCTGACATCCGTTGTTACATTTAATACTGATAATTTAGGCCGCAGTTCCTCATTTGCGTCTGCAGTTTAATTTGCCCAAGGAGGAAATTAAACTATAGGGATAGGATTTGGGTAGGTAGAAAGATTGTTTCTGTTCCTGAAACACTAAAGTCCATTGTGAAATATGTCTGCTTTTTTTTTTTTTTTTTGGGTGGCAAAAAACCCCCCCAAGTGTGCCCTGTCAGTAACGCTAGGTGCACAGCGTATTACAACATTCAAAAGTCTATATAGCTGACATCCGTCGTTACATTTATTACCGTTAATTTAGGTAGCAGTTCCTCATTTGCGTCTGCAGTTTAATTTAAGCAAGTAGGGAATTAAACTATAGGGATAGGATTTGGGTAGGTAAAAAGATTGTTTCTGTTCCAAAAAGACCAAAGTCCATTGTGAAATACGTCTGCTTTGTTTTTTTTGGGTGGCAAAACAAAAAACAAAAAACATGTGTGCCCTTTCAGACTTTTTCAGGAACTTATTTTTAAACAAAATACAATAAAATAAAACTATTTTACTAAATTGTAAAATGCTCTTATTAAAATTATAACATTTGTGTTGTTGGGGTCAATTTCGACCCAGGTCTAATATAAGAGTAAAAAAAAATAATAAGTCCCAAAACTGAACTCATAAACACAATATAAACCAACAGCCCACAGCCAGCTCTACCTTCAACAACTTGAGTTAGGGACATGTCCAGGCATGTATGGCCAAATCAGCTTACAGTTGGTACTTTGCAGAGTATACATCTTCAGTTTACACCATGCAACAATGAGGAGAAGATTATATGCAAACCAAATTCTTGATTATATCTTGGATGATAATGAATCAGAGGACACACAGCAGCAAACTGATACAGATGAACAGGTTTCTGAGGAGGAAGATGATGTGGAGTATCAACCGGAAGACACAGACAGTTCTGATCAGTCTGATGAGGAGGTCACCGGTGCTGAAGCTGCTCCCGCTGAAAGATTCAAATCCAAAAGTGGCAAGATCAGTTGGAGCTCAGTACCTCCAGATGTACATGACAGGGCAGATGCTGCAAATGTCATAAAAATGACCCCTGGGATCACAAGGTTTGCTGTGACAAGAGTAAGTGACATCAAGACATGTTTTGATCTGTTTATGCCATTGTCAATAAAAAAAGTCATTTTTGCTATGCCATACCTTGAAGGAAAAAAGTCCACGGCAACATGTGGAATGACCTTCATGATGATGACCTGGATGCCTACATTGGTGTTCTTCTCCTTGCTGAAGTGTACAAATCCTGCAATGAGGCCACTGATAGTCTCTGGGACGCATCGACAGGCAGGAATATTTTCCGGGCAACAATGTCACTTCAAAATGTTTCAAATGATATCAAGAGTCCTCAGATTTGACAACAAAGACACCAGAACAAAATCTGACAAACTTGCTCCCATCAGGGATGTTTGGGAGAAATGGGTGCAGCTCCTTCCACTGATGTTCAACCCAGGGCCAGAGGTGACAGTAGACAAACGTTTTCTCCCTTTCCGAGGAAATTGCCCCTTACGGCAATACATGCCAAGTAAGCCAGGCAAATACAGCATAAAAATCTGGGCAGCCCATGATGCAAAAACTAGCTATGCATGGAATCTACAGATTTACACAGGCAAGTCTGCAAGCGGCATCCCTGAAAAAAACCAAGGAAAACGTGTAGTCCTCGATATGACTACTGGACTGCAGGGTCACAACATTACTTGTGACAATTTTTTTACCAGCTATGACCTTGGACAAGAACTTCTCAGGAGGAAAATCACCATGGTGGGCACAGTGAAAAAAAACAAACCTGAGCTGCCCGTTGAATTGTTGCAGATGAAGGACAGGGCTCCACTTTCCTCAAAGTTTCTTTTTACAGACACCACCACTGCTGTTTCATACAGCCCCAAAAAATGACGGAATGTGGTACTGATATAATTTTCATCTTTTATTTGTATTAAAGTTCTATAAAAAAAAAATCTGTTTTTTGCCTTTTTCATAAAGTAGTTAGATATGGGTCAAAATTGACCCGTAACACCATAGATGTTACTAGAGTTAATAATATAAAATATATATATATGTATATTTTTTTTACATTTAAGAAATGTGTTCTAAAACCCTTCAGTAATAGTCAGGTAATATAACAAACTTTTTTAAGTTTATATTATTCTCTTGAGGTTCATTTGACAATATTTTTATATTGAAAATTAAGGGTATGCTCTCAAATGAAAGGCCCAGGGGGCCACAACAAAAATATTAAAATCAATCCTTCCATGGATGAGAAACCCTAACAAGGTAACTAAGAGGTAAGAAACAAATTGGATCATAAATAACTGTTTTTAGGGTATCCTAGGGGTGATTTAAGACACGAGTCAAAACCGACCCATTAACATAAGAAAGAGTAACAGAAAGCTAACACAAGAGGAAAAGCCAAACTGCAGACAGAGAGATTCATTGGCAAAAAGAGTAAAAGTAACCCTAAATTGTTCTTCAATTATATAAATGAAAAAATATGAATCTAAAGGTGTCTCTTTACAGAGTGAAAATTAAATGCAAAGTCAAATGAAATGCAGAGTTTAAAAGTACATTTCTCATTAAAAGTGGCCTGTTTGACCCCCACCCCTTAACAGTGACCTCTATAGCACCTGCCCCATAACACTGACTACAGGTTACAGTCCCCTTAACTGTGACCTCCTTGATTCCTGGCCCCCTTAACAGAGATCTCCACAGCGACTCCCCCTTTAACAGTGACTGCCACAGTTCGCCGCTCCCTGAACAGTGACCTCACAGAACCCTGCTGCTCCTTTAATAGTGGCCTCCCCCAGTCCCTTCCTCCCTTAACAGTGATCTCCACAGTGTTCACCCCTTTAAAAGTGACCTCCACAGCGGCCTGCCACCTTAACAGTAACATCCACAGCACCCTCCCCTATAACAGTGAGCTCCACAGTGGCCGACCTTTATTAGTGACCTCCACAGTACACTGTCTCTTTAACAGTGATTTCCACACTAACCCGCCCCCTTAAGAATGACCTCCTCAGTCCTCCCCCTTAACAGTAATCTCCACAGTGCCTGCTCCTATAACAGTGACCTCCCCAGTGGATGGCCCTTTACTTGTGACCTCCCCAGAACCCTGTCTCTTTAACAGTGTTTTCCACAATAACCCGCCCCCTTAACAGTGACCAACACAAAGCTCCGTTACCTTAAAATATGACTTCCACAACACCCTGCCTCCTTAACAGTGACATCTACAACATCCCTCCCCTTAACACTGACCTCCATAGCGGACCATCCCTTTAACTGTGACCTCTACCATTTCCTTCCTCCTTAACAGTGATTTCCACAACACCCCTCTTAACATTGACCTCTACAGAATTTTGCCCCTTAACACTGACCTCCATAGCGGACCGTCCCCTTAACTGTGACCTCCACAGCACTCTGCTCCTTTAACAGTGTCATCTACAGTGCCCTGCCCATTTAAAGGTGACCTAGAGCAGTGAAGAAAAATGGCTGGGTTGTTATGGAAACCTGATGTAAAACTGTATGTTTGTGGAGACTAAGGTCCTGCAAGCTTCAATTGGCTGATAAGGGTCATGTGACTGTGTGTATGGCAGTTTGGATATGAGGAGAAAGACCTGCTAATTTGGCTAATGTAGGTCATGTGATGGTCCCATATTTGATTTTTTTTGGAATATGCTAGCGAGCTGAGACCTGGTCTAAAACCTTCCCGGACACCTGATGTACCTGTGTGCGAAATTGTGTGATTGTAAATGCGACAGTGTAGATTCCTTTAGCGGGTATACATACATACACTCAGATTTATATATTAGACTAGCAGAAGGACCCGGCTTCGCCCGGGTATAATTCATCTATTTCATTTAATGTTTATGTGTCGTTAAAAGATATCGAGAGTGACCTCTACAGCACCCCGCCTCCTTAACAGTGACCTACACAGCCTCCAGCCCCCCACAGTGCCCTGTCTCCTTAAAATGGGACCTCCGCAGCAGCTCACCCCCTTAACTTTGACCTTTAAACAGTCTGCACCTTTAACAGTGAGTTCCACAGCACCTCATCCCCTTGACAGTGACCTCCACAGGGGCCCGCCCACTTACGTGACCTCTACAGCACCCATCCCTTAACACTGACCATAGGTTACAGTCCCCTTAACTGACCTCCACCATTCCTGGCCCCCTTGACAGAGACCTCCACAGCGAATGCCCCTTTACCAGTGACTGTCATAGTACCCTGCTCCCTTAACAGTGACCTCACAGTACCCTGTGCATAGGAATGAGCCGTCCCATTGAAATTAATGGGACGGCTAGGGTGTAATTACACCTGCTCACCGCTACAGATGTTACGGCAAGCAGGTAAACAATGAAGAGGAGGCAGCGCTGGCACGGCGTGCACCTCCTTTTCAAACAGCTGATCGGCAGGGGTGCCGGGTGTCGGACCCCCGTCGATCTGATATTGATGACCTATCCTGAGGAAAGGTCATCAATAAATATAACTTGGATCAACTCTTTAACGATTTAGAGAAGGGAAGTCCAAAATCTGTAACTTATTATCCCTCAAAGATAATGGAAGCCTGACAAACAGCATTATAAGTCAAGGAAGTAAAATTACTCATTCATATTTGTCATGGTTCCATTATGATCAGATACCATAATACTACAATTTAGCAGAGCCATAGACATTTATTTTTTGCCTTTAAATAATTTGTTTAATGTTGAAAGAATATAGAAACTATAAAACCCAAGTTAAAAGATTCCTAAATGATGAAGGCCTACATATCTAAATTATTTGCTGTATAATGTGATTAAAATAAAACAAATTAAAAATATATAATACTGAATAAATGTGCAGTGATGATATACAACTAAAAAAAGTTTTATACAATAAAGTTGGAAATGAATCATTTGTTAAGTTTTACATAAGTCACACATTTTAAAATGCAATAAATTGTGTGACTTTTTGCTCTTAAAAGTTGAGTCAAAGTATTCTCATTTACTTTGTGAAAGTTTTCTGAAAGATTTCTCAGTAGATTTGTTAATACAGCTAAACACTTATGTCACTTTGTACTATATAAAGCTTCTAAGCACCTAAAAAGTAAAGACACAGTTGCTAATTATGGAAAATGAAATCTCTTGAAGGAAAAAAAGAGATATATTCTAATAAACAATAGAAATTGAACTCAATGGATTTGCAAACATTGGGGAATTAATTATGTGATTTAGAGTTGCAATATATGACATCACTGTTATGTTTAGAAGTTTTGTTGTCTAATTAATCTCTTAGAGATTAAAGCTCAATAGTGTTTTAATATTCCCATTGCAAATACTGCGTGTTCAAGAATATCTAAATCTTTTTAACCTGTTATTCACTAATGTAAATGATTCTTACAAAGTCCTACAGTATTATAGTATAGTATATTATTTACAGAATAGTAAACCATCAAAGCAAATGACCAATACAATAGTGGATTAAAACAAAATGATATTAAGACATCTGTGCAGTGCACATCTCATATAATAAGATATAACATGCTTTTGTTTAAATATTAACTTACATGATAAGTTGCAGTCCTGTGTTGGTGACTTAAGGTTATATTATACTGGTCGATTTTTCAGCTGATAATCGCTAAGGGCCCATTCACACAACCATGTGAATGGGGCCGCATCTATTCCACAATTTTGTGGAATAGATGCGGCCCCATTCATTTCAATTGCGGGCGTGAGATCTTGCCGAGCTGCGGCTCCGTGCCGCGGCTCCGTAAGAAAAAATAGAACATGTCCTATTCTTGTCCGCAATAGCGGACAAGAATAGGCATTTTGAATGGGGTGCCAGGCCGTGCAAATTGCGGAACACACACTGGTCGGCATCCATGGTATTGCGGATCAGCATTTTTGCGGATCCGCAATACCACAGCCGTTTGAACGGCCCCTAATAGTGTTGAGTGAATCTAATCCAATCTTAATTTCCTTGTGCTTTGTGTTAACAAATTGTTTTTTTTGTAAAATGGCAGCTATGTACACATGTTACAAAGTAAAAGTAAGAAGCCCGGGAATGCGAGCTCACCCATAATGCCATGTAGACAGCCGATAAGCAACTAGCCAGCACCTGTGATGTCAGAGCCCTATAAAAGCATCATCCCATGCGGTCTCCATCATTTCACTGTGAGCCAAGCCTGTGGAGAGACATGACAAGCGCTAGGGGCAGTGTTGCTAAAAGCTTTTAATTGTGGAATATTGGATAGGGAGATTACAGGAATAGAGATCGTATGGAGAGTTTTTACACACTGTAGGGAGAGCGTAGGGAGACTGCAGGGACATTACAGGGACTGTAATCAGATGCTAAAAGGAATCCATAGGAGACAGCACAGTTTGCATCAATCATTGTGTCCTGCTTGTTTAATAGATAAGCAATTCTATTAGGCCTTGATTCTCAAATTAGGGTGAATAAGCTGTTAGTGGGATATTCCACATTGTTTAGCAGATAAGCAATTACATTACTCCTTGATTCTTAATTTGGGGTGAATAAATTTGGGGTGTCGTCTTTGTTAATAGATATGCAATGCAATTAAGCCTTGATTCTCAAAATGGTGGTGAATAACCTGTCTACTTCTACTGTTAGTGTTCACATTGTTTAATAGATAAGAAATTTGATTATGTCTTGATTCTCAAATTGTGGTGAATAAGCTTTTGTGGTACACACCTTGTTTAATAGATAAGCAATTCTATTAGGCCTTGATACTCCAATGGCAGATAAATAAGCTGTCTAATTTTATTGTTATTTGGTGTCCACCTTGTTTAATAGAAATGCAATTCTATTAGCCCTTGATTCTCAAATTGGCGTGAATAAGCTCTCTATTTCTACTGTTATTGGGGTGCCCCCCTTATTTAATAGATAAGCAATTCTACTAGGCCTTTTTAAATTGGGTTAAATAAATGTTCTACTTCTGTTAATGCAGTGTCCACCTTGTTTAATAGATAAACATTTCTATTACACATTGATTCTCAAATTGGGATGATACACCTGTCTCATTGTATTGTTTGTGGTGTGTCCACATTGATTAATAGATAAGCAATTCTATTAGGCCCTGATTTACAAATTAGGGTGATACACCTCATCTCTCATTTTTTTCTTTTTGCTGGTCCACATTGATATTTAACTGCTTCTGTTAGTTAAACAGTTACTGTAATTTAGTGTTACAGAGCGGTCTTATTTAACACATTGTGGACAGTGTATATATGAATAAATTATGAATTTTAGAATTATGAAAAAATTAGTCTATTATGTCTATTATTAAATAAATTAGTCTTTGAATTTGTCTTCTCCAGTATTACAATCCCTGATCCTTATGACAAAGGACTTTTGGCGGGTAACTCGCATCTGACGGTAAAGGGTAGACACACAGCGAACCACACCAATCACTCCACTCGACCCAAATTCATTGTAGCTAATACGTTTGTTTAGCAAAAAAAAAATAGCCTGCATCTTAATTGCAATTGTTTATGGTCAGAACTATGACGGTATTACAAGACAAATCGCTCCACTAACTGGACCCAAATTCATCATTCCTAGCTACCACGTTCTGTTATGGAAAATATTATTCGGCATCACATTACAGCCATGTCAAATTTTAGACAAATTCTATGTCACTGTGCAGTTTTGCCCATTTAGATCCCTCCAAAAGAGCTGGGATCCCCTCATACTATGTACCTAATGGTATTTTGTTTTCAACATGTATTAGGATTAAAACAAGATGGGCCGAACAGATGGATGGAGTAGTGTCTTTGGTTGTTGGAATGAACCACACAAATCACTGCACCAACTCGAACCAAATTTATTGAAGCTAATACGTTAGTAGTGTTTGGCCAGTGTTTTGCATCAGTATTTGAACTGAATTTGTAAGCCAAAAGCAGGAGTGGGTCCAACACTCAGATGAGATGCAAATTGTTCCATTATATTTTGTTTCTGTTTTGGACCCACTACTGTTTTTGGCTTACATTTACTCACCAAATACTGATGCAAAACACTGACAAAATGCTGACTGAAAGAGGCTTTATAGAAGCTCAAAATTCAGGATTTATTTTTGGTTGTTTTATGTACTTCTGACAGATCAGAAGAACATAAAAATAAACGGTAATGTGAACACAGCCTTAATGTCCCTACTGCTGCTGCCACCATCTCCACTCTGTCATAGATAGATAGATAGATAGATAGATAGATAGATAGATAGATAGATGCTTTATTAATCCCAAAGGGAAATTTAAGCACCCAGTAGCAACACACAAAACACAAAAACAAAACTGAAATATTATAAAAAACATACAAATTTAAAAGTAAAAATATTACATACATCAAGAATAAAATACATAAATAAATAAAATACATAAATGCATACATCAGCCTCTCCACCACCCACTAGCGACCTAAAAGGGAAGAGTTATAAAGCCTAATGGCTCTCAGAACAAAAGATCTCCTAAATCTATCAGTAGAGCAGTTCTGTGACAACAACCTACCGCTAAACGTGCTCCTGTTATCCATAATAATGTTATGTAACGGATGCCCATCATTCTTCATAATAGACAACACTTTCTGTAAAGTCCTCCTCTCAACCACCTTTACCACAGATTCCAGTTCAATGCCAATGACTGACCTTGCACGCCTAACCAGCTTCTCCAACATCATCTCATCTCTCTTTTTAATGCTACCTCCCCAACACACCACAGCATAAAAGAGATAGCTTGACACGACCGTCTGCAGAAGCTTCTTACATATATTAAAGGAAACTAGCCTCCTAAAAAAATAGAGCCTACTCCAATTTATCATCCAAAAACAGACCCAGGTACTTATAGGTCTTAACCCTCTCAACCTCAACCTCATTAATCTGAACTGTCAAAATAGGTGGCTGTACCTTACAGAAATCCAACGCCATTTCCTTCATCTTAGAGATATTTAGGAGTCGTTTATACTTCTGGCTCCATCCCACAAAGTCCTCCACCAGGTTTCTGTACTCAACCTCCTCTCCTCCTCTTATACAAGCCACAATAGCAAATGGGGCCACTAATTGAATCTTGGGGCACTGCATGGCTAAACCCATGGCAATAAATTAGACCTGCTGCTTTTATTGACCTTTAACACTGACGCACAGTAATTTCACAGCTAACAGAGGATTAGCTATGAATCTTGGTGCCCTGCACAGTGATATAATTGGCGATAATTTACAACTGCCTGTAATACAGGGCACAGTACCTACAGAACAGATTAACTATGAATGTGGGGGAACTAGAACATAATGCACACGGTAATACCTTCTCCCTGCACTCCACCTGCACTCTGCCTGCAGTTTAAGTTCCAAGCCTTAAGAATGAGATTGGGTCACCAAGTGAGATGCAAATGAGTAGCCCAGGTACACAAGATTTATGGCGATTTGTGACAAATTAATTCGGAACAAATTGAATTTCTTGAAGAACTTCGGTGAATCATCCGAATCAAATTTTTTAAAACTTCGCTCATCTGTAATCGCTAACTAGCAATCGCATGTACGCTCATTAGCGATCATCGTGCAGTGTAATAATGCTGCTGATTGCCCGATGAATGAGCAAACGTTTGTTCATCAGCAATTCTGATTTTTAAGCATGCTTAAAAATCAGTGATTGCTGGGGGCAGATTGTGCTGTTTAATAACAATCTTTGACCCAAACTTGACCCCGAACCCCACTGAAGTAAATGGGGACCCGAACTCCACTTTATTGTTTTCCATTATAACATGGCTATATCAGAAAATAACAGCATTTTTAAGACAGAATGCAAAAGCATATGGCCATTTAGGAGTTAAAAAAAGAAAAACAACTCCACTTGATTGCGCTGCAGCAGTCTATTCTATCTTCATTTAGCAGGACCTTCCAAAGGATCCGCAAAGTGCGTGATGACTAGAGATGAGCAAATTTTTCATAAATTCGATTTGGTCGGTTCGCCGAATTTTCTGAAACGATTCGATCCAAATTAATTTGTGGAGAATCGCATTAAAAACTGCTACTCCCTGGCTGCAGAGAGACTGTATAGTGGTGTAGAACACTGTGCCTTGCAGTAACACGCATAGGGAGTCTGCTGTGGTAGTGAAACAATACTGTGAGTCAGTATGATATGCAGATGACAGGCGTTGCTCTTACAATCACTGCACACTTAACATATTTGGGCATTTAAGGGGCCAAAACTGATCAAATAACTCAAGTGTGAACTCAGCCTTACAGGTCAATGTTAGTGCCAGCTATAAAGAACTGTGCAGAGGCCCAAGAACCTACTATAGCATGAAAGAGCGCACTCCTTTTACACCAATTCACTGGTTCCACATAGATTTCTACAGAACCTGTTCTATTAAACACTTATACAAGTAGAACCCCCCCGACAGTGTGGAGGTGGCAGTGGCAGTAGCATCAGGAGACTACAGAGTGGCATGACAACAGTGAGGAGGCAGCAGCTGTAGCACCACAAGACCACAGAGTGGCACGACGACAGTGTGGAGGCAGCAGCATCAGGAAACAACAGAGTAGCACGACAACAGTGTGGAGGCAGCAGCAGCAGTAGTAACATCAGGAGACTACAGAGTGGCATGACAACAGTGTGGAGGCAGCATCAGTAGCATCAGGAGACTACAGAGTGGTACGACAACAGATATGGCAAGGGGAAAGTTCCCATCACCACTAATTTCTGTGCTCAAGGAATTGACATAGAACAAGTGTCAATTGTTGTCAACTTTGACCTGCCTGTGACTATAGAAGGTCTGATAGAGTGGCAAGGTGACATAATGTGGTGGCAACTGCATCAGGAGACCACAGAGTAGCACAATGACAGTTTGGAGGCAGCAGCATCAGGAGACCACAGAGTGGCACTACAACAGTGTGAAGGTGGCAGTGGCAGCAGTAGCATCAGGAGACCACAGAGTGGTACGACGACAGTGTGGAGATGGCAGTGGCAGCAGCTGTAGCATCAGGAGACCACAGAGTGGTACGACAATAGTGTGGAGGCAGCAGTAGCATCAGGAGACTACAGAGTGGCACGACAACAGTGTGGAGGAAGCAGTAGCATCAGGAGCAGCATACAGAGTGGCACGACGAGAGTGTGGAAGTGGAAGAGGCAGCAGCTGTAGCATCAGGAGACTACAGAGTGGCACAACAACAGTGTGGAGGCAGCACCAGCAGCAGCAGACTACAGAGTGGCAGGACGACAGTGTGGAGGCAGAAGTAGCATCAGGAGACTACAGAGTGGAACGAAGAGGCAGCAGCATCAGGAGACTACATCAGGAGGCAGCAACATCAGGAGACCACAAAGTGGCATGACAACAGTGTGGAGGTGGCAATGGCAGTAGCTGTAGCATCAGGAGACTACAGAGTGGCACGTCAACAGTGTGGAGGTGGCAGTGGCAGCAGCAGACCACAGAGTGGCACGACAATAGTGTGGGGAAGTGGCAGTAGCATCATCAGCAGGCCACAGAGTGGCACAATGACAGAGTGCAAAAGTGGTGGCAGCAGCATCATCAGGAGGCCACAGAGTGGCACAATGACAGAGTGTGGAAGTGGCAGCAGCAGTAGCAGCATGATCAGGAGGCCACAGAGTGGCACAATGATAGAGTGAGGAGGTTGTAGCAGCATTAGGAGGCCACAAAGTGGCACAATGACAGTGTGGGGAGGTGGGTGTCAATAACAGTACCCGCTGATGATGGCAGGTGTAAGAAGGAGCACTTGGCATCAGATGGGTGGCATCAGGCGGATGACAGCATCAGAATAGTGGATGAGGCAGGTAGCCAGAAGAAACTGGAGTGTGGAGGTGGTGGCAGTAGCAGCATCAGGAGACCACAGAGTGGCACAATGACAGAGTGTGGAAGTGGCAGCAGCAGTAGCATCAGAAGGCCACAGAATGGCACAATGACAGTGTGGGGAGGTGGGTGGCAATAACAGTACCCGCTGACGATGGTGGGTATACGAAGGAACACTTGGCATCAGATGGGTGGCATCAGGCGGGTGGCAGCATCAGAATAGTGGCTGAGACAGGTATCCAGAAGAAACCGGTCTCTAGTCAAGGCAACATGGATGATCTCATCTGATGCATCAGCCATTCAAGAACCGCTGGGTTTCTGGTCAAGACACAACTTCTAGATGACGCTGGGAGCTCAGGCCTCTCAAAGTGACCCCTGATTCCATGCCCCCTTACTCTGCTGCGACCTGTGCCTGCGCCAGAAACATTTAGGCCTCTGCCACTCCCCTGTGCAGGGCCTGTAACTTCTTCGTCTGACATACTGTGAGATCAAATAAATAAATAAAAAGGAAATTAAAACACGGTACACAGGGCTATAATTTTCCCTCTTCACCACCACTAATAAACTGGCTGTACGCCAAATAATAATTTTTTTTTTTGCCACTAATATACGCTACAAAGGGCTGTAATTTTCCCACTTCACCACACAACAGCTAATATGTAAGTCTTTTTTTCCACCACTAATAAACTATAGAAGGCTTTACAACATATAACTATATACATGCTACAAAGGGCTGTAATTTTCCCACTTCACCACACAACGGCTAATAAGCCCTTTCTGTTTTCCAACACTAAAACAACAAAAAAAGGGCTTTACTAAATGTAACTATGGGACACAAGGGTTAATAAGACACCAATAATCGGAATTACTGAGGTATGCTCTATTGCAAACCTGAAATGAGCAGCTGTATTATGGCAATTTTGAACCCCAGTCACTGCAATTTTTCCTATTACCCTGTCTCTAAACACCCCTATTGAACCCTGTTCTGCTTCAATACTTTCCTCCCTAACCTTTCCCTACACTTCTGTTGAGCAATATATACATTTGATAATATTTTCTACCACTTTCCCTAGCTCCTGCTAATGTCTCTCCCTGCACTAAGTTTACTGGAGAATGGTAGAATCCAAGATGGCTGAGGCTATTTATAGGGCTGTGACATCATAGGGCTGTCTGGCTGTTGATTGGCTGCATGCTTGGCATTGTGGGTGATTCCTCCTTCCCATAGTCCCTTGCTCCATGTCCAAACACGTTCAGCCGCCATTTTAGGGAAAAAAATGGGATTTGTTACCACGATTTTTATTGTATGCAATATTTATAAAGCTGATTAATAAGATAAAAAGCATTTTTTTTAATTGGTTTTGGGATCTGCTGCTTGTGGGTGGGATTTACATTATCCCCACACATTTTCAGCCCAAATTCACTGGGACTGTCTATGAGAAATCACATGCCATCCTCAAAAAGGTCTAACCAGGACAGTCTGAGCTCAGGCTCCACTGCCATGACTGCTGGAGCGGAGTGAGGGGGGGGGGGTAGCAGCAACTTAAGTCTTGAGTCTCAAATAATAAGCACTTTTCTTCAGCCGCCTACTGAAGAAACCATATTTTGCATCAGGATTTGATCATGATTTGGAAGCCAAAAGCATGGGGGGGTCCAAAACACAAAAGACATGCAAATATTTCCATCACATGTTAGCTCTGTTTTGGATCCATTTCTGTCTTTGCTTAGCAGTACTGATCAAATACTGATTTAAAAAACAGACCAAATACCGACCATGTGACAGAGGCCATAAAAGTCCTGCATGCAGAACATCTTTTCCATCTGCATAAATCCCTTTTCAGATGCAAATGGCCAAAACTCATGCAAAGTGAGCATGAACCCTCTGTCATGTCCTCAGTATTTTCAAACAATCACTAGTAGAGGTGCACTGCGGCGGTAATGCAATTGACAATATATGGCTAAACCCTCACAATGATGTTAAAATGAGACTTTCGCCAATATATTCTTATATCAAGAACATACCGGAGCCCGAGCACCGCGTCAAGGTATCTCAGAGTGGCTCGGGACCTAACGCTAACCTACCTTGCCGTTGGGCAATTGCGGAAGGAGCATATAGGCCGACACACAGCAACCTGCTCCTAGTTACCTCCAGCATGAAATCACACATACAATGGGAGGAGGGAGGAGACTATGAGCCCCACCTACCAATGACTCATGTGACTCAGGCTACACAGGTGCACCAGAATGTTACCATAAGATGTAAGTAATGGTACATTCAGACCTGGAGTTGCCACACCTCCAGGTATAAATGTTCAAATGCAATCACAGAAAAAAATGTGGGCTAAAATGGCAGAAAATTGCTCAGACCCCATATGCTGTTGAGCATATCAAACCGGGGGAGCAATTCCTGCACATGTGGTCCGTTGCTAACAGCAATCCCCAGCAAAAATGCATACAATGGAGGATGCCTGCAGCGAACCACATGTACCACAAAACCATCCTACACAAGGTAACAAATTTTGTGGATGTGGCCAACTATATAATCAAACAATCACTAGTAGAGGTGCACTGCGGCGGTAATGCAATTGACAATATATGGCTAAACCCTCACAATGATGTTAAAATGAGACTTTCGCCAATGTATTCTTATATCAAGAACATACCGGAGCCCGAGCACCGCGTCAAGGTATCTCAGAGTGGCTCGGGACCTAACGCTAACCTACCTTGCCGTTGGGCAATTGCGGAAGGAGCATATAGGGAGACACACAGCAACCTACTCCTAGTTACCTCCAGCGTGAAATCACACATACAATGGGAGGAGGGAGGAGACTATGAGCTTTACTGCTGACACCCTCCCCACTGTCATAGTGCCACTGCTTGAATACTGGGCAACTGTGAACGTGAACACATAGCACCCGCACTGAATCCTGACCCATTCATTTCAATGTGTCTGTGTACATGAGCGTTTTTTTTCACGCATCAGTTCTGCGTTGCGTGAAAAACGCAGCATGTTCTATATTCTGCGTTTTTCACGCAGCCCTGGTCCCATAGAAGTGAATGGGGCTTCAGTGAAAAACGCATTGCATCCTGAAACAAGTGCGGATGCAATGCGTTTTTCACTGATGGTTGCTAAGAGATGTTGTTTGTAAACCTTCAGTTTTTTATCACGCGTGTGAAAAACACATCAAAATGCATTGCACCAACGCGGAAAAAACTGAACAACTGAACGCAGTCACAGACAAAACTGTTTAAGTTAAGCTTAACTGCAGGTCAGGATAGACCTGATTTAACACACTTCATGACAAATTAAATTGTAACATTTGTGGGAAAAATTCAGCAAAGCGACCAAATCAAATTTTTGAAAACTTTGGTTATCTCTTTTGTCAGTGTTACTGCCACTGCTACTGCTGCCATCCTTCCCACTCTGTTATGGGACCACTACTTGAATATTGCTGCACTGCACAGTTATGTATATGGTGATAAATTTTAGTTGAGTCTGTACTTCTACATTCTCCTACACTCTCCCTGCTGTTTAACTTCCAAGCCTTCACAGTCACCAAGTGTAAAGAATAAGATGAGGCAGATTGGTCTGGGTATACTTGATTAGAGATGAGCAAATCTTGGAAATTTTCCGCTGCAAAGCGAATCCAGATTTTTTGAGATTCGCTTAGTTAGATTCGAAAATGTTCGTAAAGTTTTCTACGCATTTGCTACGTACTTGTCTGATAAATTGTACGCTGATGTTACGTATAAGTTACTTTATACGCTGATGCGTTCGAATTCAGTTAATTAGCGAACTTTTACTGTTCGTTATTCGTGCGGGAAAAAAGCCAGGGAAGAAAGCGGTCACCTGACCTAGTGGGAAGGGCTTGCTCTGATTGGCACAGACTCGGTAAGCCAGTGATGCATCAGTTGTGCTGCGACTGCTGAGACAAGCAGAAGTCTGTGAAGTTCTGAGAGATAGAGAACTGTTTTGTAAAAATTGGGGTGTAATTGTTCTGGGAATCCATATTACACATAACAGGGATACTGCAGGGCCAGTGCAGGGCTAGTAATTAATCAGGCAGGGAGAGAGACAGGGAGAGAGATAGGGAGAGAGATAGGGAGAGAGACAGGGAGAGAGACAAAGACCAGCTGCAGAGCCACAGTCAAGTGAAAAAAGTCTGGCATGGAAAAGCAAAAGGGGTCCAGCCAGACCTCAAGCTCCAAAAAAAACGAGAAGGTGGCACAGGGCAGCATTGAAAAAGGACTTGTAGCTGGAGATTTTACTTGTAGAATTCATAATAGTTGGCCACTGTTCCACCAGGCTAACCCACCAAGGCGCAAAATTGTTGTGGAGGAGAAAGTGGATGACATAGTGGAGTGGATGGCAAACTCATCTCAATCACAGCCGGATGACCTGCTGTCATCTGCTGATACAGTATCATGTAGCCAGGGGTCAGACTCAGAGCGTTCCTCCTGCTCCACCATTCCGCTCCAGCAAAACCCGTCATTTTCGTACGCAATTTGTACGCTCATGCGTACGTGTTCACATAAGTTGCACACCTTTAACAACTGTACGTTCGTTATTAGTGCGCAAACGTTCGCAAAACACCACATAATAACTTATGATTTGTACGCAGCTTTGCCGAATCTTTTGAAAAGTTTGACGAACATTTGGCGAAGCGAATTTTGGATGATTCGCTCATCTCTATACCTGATGTATTATATTTTGTGACAAATTAATTTGGCAATAATCAAATTTCTTGTCAAACTTCAGAGAAGCTGCTGAATCAAATTTTCCAAAACTCTGCTCATATCTAGTTATCACTCATAGATATTTTAGTTTGTTTCCCAGCTTATTGCAAAGCACATACATTCTGGTTTTCAAAAATTTGACCCAAAATAAATTAAATTTGAGCCGTGTGGAGATAAAAATAAATATGGATTTCTGCCATATTGTAACACACATATATGCAGGTTTTTAAACTTAAAAAAAATTAAATGAACTATGTGGAGATGCCCTGATGCTACATCTGTCATCTGGATGGCAAAAACCATGGGGTACAGTTTTGCGCTTATTACCCCACCCCAAAAAAATTGTATTTCTGTAAAACGGGGAAAAATGAGAGAAATGTCCTTGCAGGTGGCTGTTTCTGAGGATTGCATCAGCTGCAGTTGTGCTAGGAAGCACACCTAGCCTCAGTTCCTCACTTCTCTCGAGGGGTGCATCAACAATGAGGCCAGGTGAGGTGATCATCTAAGGCAGCACCAGGTAGGGGCAAGAGAGGGGCAGCGGAAAGGCCATGGGCAATGAGTGCTTTCATTGTGGCAAAGGGATTAGGTTAAGAAATCAGCATGGGGGGGGCGCCGTTTCAGTTTTCGCCTCAGGCAGCAGAAAGGCTAGGTGCACCCCTGCTTCTCACTCTCTGGCTGACAGCTTTTCCTGCCTATCCCCATTCTACACATACGATTATTCATCTTTCTAAATCTAGCCTTTCCCGTCAATGTCTGTTTGCAGTATCCATCTACCCTCATTCACAGCCCAACACAGAATGACGTTCTGCTTGTTCTGCAAGTCACCTCCCTGCCTGCTGCAGCATTGATTGGCTTATCCAGGCTGTTTGTCAGCAAAGTCATCTGAAGTTAGCCATGCACTTCCTCTCAGGGTCATATGAGCATCCTTTTTCTTCATCCATAGTGCTTTTTCCCACCAACATATATAGTAAAACAGTGCTGCACACGATTCTAATTGATTCATCTGAATAAAACCTCAAAAATTTGGGTTTGTCTGCCGGCCAAAATTTTGCAAAGTTAGTTAAAAAATCAGTTTGTTATGAACAGATTCGCTCATCCCTACTCCGCGGGTCCAGCCATACTGGTGGGGTCTGCCCAAAAAGCTCCTGGAGGTGAACAAACCATTTAAAGCTACTCTGACCATGAGATTTTTATTTCAAGTTGATCAAATGTGTTAGGCTAGGGCTACACGGCGACATTTGTCGCGCGACATTGTGTCGCATTAATGTCGCGCGACAATTTTTAAAATGGAAGTCTATGGTGTCGCACTGCGACATGCGACATGCTGCGACTGCAACACGACAGGATGGATTTTTCTGCGACTGTCGTGTCGCAGCATGTCGCATGTCGCAGTGCGACACCATAGACTTCCATTGTAAAAATTGTCGCGCGACATTGGTGCGACACAATGTCGTGCGACAACTGTCGCGATTGTAGTTGTGCACTATGTGTCGCGCGACTTACTGTCGCGTGACACATGTCGTCGTGTAGCCCTAGCCTTATGCTGCTGAAACTATTCTGCAAACTCAGACCCAGCTTCCTCAACAACAGATCAGACAAGTGGCTTTAAGAAGCACAGACATTCTTGCCCATACCCAGGCTACAAGGAAAGCTGATAGAGCACATCATGTTGTTCAATGTGCTAATGAGTGGACTTTCATGCATGATGCTGCTTTCATTTTCTATATGTGTTTGAAGCAACCATCCTCAATAGATCTGCTGCTGGAGCAGAAGTTTTTTTTCCATGAATTCCACTAATTAACTCTTTGATGAAACAAAAGGAGTTTCCAGTTAAGCTATAATTTGCAATGACAATGAGTAAGGCCCGAGACAATTGAGGGCATGGATTGACCTCCTAGGCACCCTTCGAACAAATCTAATGCATAAACAGACTAACATTTTATTCCAAGGCAGTGGCAGGTACTTTTTTCTATTAATGAATAACCACTTTTTTATTTTAATTACATTGCTGTGTGCAGTGAGACATCTTCTGCTTATTTTGTCCTTATTTTTCATTTTCTTACATTTCTAAATGTCCAGTGCATAAAAATTGGTCGTTTTTTCATCAACTTGACCTATTTGAGTCATAAACTGTACCTAAATTTGGCTTTTTTTTTTTTTGGCACTTTTTGTAAAATGCAGTTTTAGGCCTCATTCACACGTCCGTATAATGTGTCCGCATCCTTTCCGCATCCGTTTCCGCAATTGCGGACAATTATGCGGATAGGATGAGGATCCATTCATTACAATGGGTCCTGAAAAAATGCGGACAGTACACCGTGTGGTGTCCGCATCTTTGTGTCCGTTCCTTCTGTCCGCATAAAGAAATCCTCCTGTCCTACTTTTCTCCCGAATTGCAGTCCGTAGCATAATGAAAGTCTATGGATCCGCAAAAAATGCGGAAGACATGCGGAAAGGCATCTGCATGTCATCTGTATTTGCGGATTCCGTTCCAGGAGGGGAGAAAAAAAAAGAAAAGGTACAGATGTTATTCATCCTTCCGTTTTTTGCGGATCCGCAGAAAACGGATGATATATGGATACATCCTTTCCGTTTTTACGGAAAAACGGAATGGATGTCCTGAAAAAACGGATTTTTTTGCGGAACAACGGATCCGCAAAAAACTGACCATTTTCCAGGATGTGCCCAAATACGGACGTGTGAATGAGGCCTTAGGAAAATCCTCTGTGCCTAGCTTGCCAAGAGAGTTTGGCTTAATAGTGAATATTAATGAATATGGCATAAATTTAAAGAGGATGGACCATTCTACAGCTAAATTGTGCTAAAATTCAGAAGTAAAATTCTGTTGAAGACTAAGCTAGTCAATAATTGCATAAAGTTATGCAAATGTGTCTAGCCAAATTAATTAACAAGCATGATAAATCTTGTGCATGTTTAGACACAAAATAATCGAGCTCCATCGAAATGAAAATGAAAGTCTTCTTTCTATCAGATTAAACAGCGGGAAAGAGAGCCATAGGCCCCTTTGTCCATGATCAACTGGCACGGTCTCACTCTCCTGTCAGGGGATCCTGATGTTTGTGGAGTGGTCAAGACCACCACTGACTTTTTAATGTTTTAAATAAAGAAGAAGAAGATTTTAATTTTCATTCCAGTGAAGCTAGCGTTTTGGTTGTGTTACCTACACTTGCTGAATTGGAATCCGTTCATCTGAAGCATCCCTTGGCTGGATAACTGTTATATATTATACAGCATGTTTAGACAGCCTATCTAAGTTTACAGGGTTAGAAAATGGTGAAAATGGTGAAAATGGTGAAATTAAGATTGAAGAGGAAGAGTCCTTTTAGAGAGGCTGATGGCTAGACATAAGAATCACCAATCCATAACATAACAAGTTATTGACACTCATTTAAATGGTTATTTGCACTGTATGAGGATGAAAGAGATTGTTTGGTCTCCATGGCAACAGTTTGTAATGCTGAAAAAAGACATCTGTCCATGCAGTTCAGCCAGTTATCCTGCAAGTTGATCCAGAGGAAGGCAAAAAAAACTTCATGAGGTGGAAGCCAATTTTTCTCATTTTAGGGGAAAAAATTTGTTCCCGACTCCAAATAGGCAATTAGAATAACTCCCTGGATCAACGACCCTTCTCCAGAGATCTAATAAATATAGCTTGTAATAATAAAATTAGTAGTGATGAGCAAAGTTTTGAAAAATTTGATTCGGCAGCTTCTCTGAACGTCGTCAAGAAATTTGATTAGTTATGAATTACTTTGTCACAAATTGCTCTTCATTGTATGTAGCAGGTGCAATGACAGGGAACGGCGATCGCGCCGCCTCCTGTCATTTAACTGTCAATGCTGATAGTAGCAGCTGAGACTCACATTCTGGTGCTCAGGGAGTTATTCCAGGGTTAAAAATAAAAATGAAAAAAGAGAAATTTCAGTCAGCACATCCCAGAGTGCAGGTGCTGATTGCTATGGCTAAATACATGTCAAAGGAAAATACATACAATGCAACTGCACACTGCTAGATAAAGCACAAAATGCCATAGTGATATAGAGTATTCTAAAGCTCATGCTATGCTTGTTTAATAAATTAGAGACTCTTGGCAAATATATTTTGTACAAAATTATCTGAGCCCATTCACCGAATCACCAAGGTGTTCTCTGCAGAATGGGAACCTAACACTATCTCCTACCTGTTATGTGCCAGACTTGGCTTCCGTATAATCAGGGGATGTTTTGTTCCACATGCATGCAGTATCCACTCTGCCTTTTGCCATTTCTGGTGCTTCAAAGGCCTCCCCTAGTTCAGAAACGCAGATACTAGCATGCATGCCGAATCGAAATTTCTCTTTTTTTCTTTGTAAGTTTGTACTGGAGGTGTGGCTACTCCATTTGGTCATGCACTCCTGACCAGCCCATCTGCCCCACAGGTCGTTTTTAATCAGTGCAACTATAAAGCCGAGTGATTCGGCATGCATGCTAGTATCTGCGTTCCTGAACTAGGGGAGGCCTTTGAAGCACCAGAAATGGCAAAAGGCAGAGTGGATACTGCATGCATGTGGAACAAAACACCCCCTGATTATATGGAAGCCAAGTCTGGCACATAACAGGTAGGAGATAGTGTTAGGTTCCCATTCTGCAGAGAACACCTTGACGATTCGGTGAATGGGCTCAGATAATTTTGTACAAAATATATTTGCCAAGAGTCTCTAATTTATTAAACAAGCATAGCATGAGCTTTAGAATACTCTATATCACTATGGCATTTTGTGCTTTATCTAGCAGTGTGCGGTTGCATTGTATGTATTTTCCTTTAAAAATAAAAATCTCACCGCGCACGGCCAGACTGATCATTTGGCGACGTCTTAATGCTCGCCATAGGTCCTTTGGCAGATTTTTTCAATCAAGATGGAGCGGACGGCCTCTCCATGATCAAGTGGATGAGGTGAGTGTAATTTTTTTTTTTATTCGTATTCTGCTTTGATTTGCTCAAAACTAATTATTACACTACAGTACATCCAGGCTCCTCTTGAACTCGTTTGGTGAGTTCACCATCACCATCTCCTCTGGAGTTCATGAAACATGGTCCAAATGATGGCTGCATTTCCTGGACCCACTGAGGCTCATCTGATGTGAACTCACAGTATCATTGCAATTTATTATGTCGTCGGTTCCTGATGGGTCTACCATACTGTACTCATATAATGTGGCACATACAATATGGTAGATCCACCGTCAGGTGGGAACTCATAATTGGTCACTATAATATTGTGAGCTCAGGTCAGATGCGTCACAGTCAGTTTTGGAAATAAGGTTGTCATGAGGAACATGTTTTATTGACCACATATCTGAAACTGGCTTAAGTGTTATATCTCACCCCAACTGCTTTAGTCACATCTATACTGCTCAGTACTTTTCTATAATGTCATATAAGGAGCTTCTGAGTGAATGTGAGTGAGTGAGTTAGTGAGTGAGAGTTAGGGATCAGAATTTGTCTGTAGTCTATGGGGAGACATCATAACAGCCTGTCTCCACTAACCAGCTCAGGGACAAATAGAATTACAAATAGAGCCTGCAGAGGAGAAACTGCTAGAAAAAAGCAGATAAAAGTCATATAATGGCTAGATATAGTGCCATTACTCAAATTTACACACATGGTCGCTTATTATGAAAAGTTATCTGAAAGTGTAGCTATTGCATGCTTTAAGGATCTTTATATAGATTCATGTGCTCTACTTCTATGTTTAGACATGGTAATGGAAAAGAATAACAGAAGAATAACCTTCAAAGATTTAGAGGTAATTTATAGTCCAGTCTCAGATGAGTGTTCACTGTTGGAAACATGCTGCATGTGGGAGCGTGATTTCCCAGCCTGAATTATGCTGTTGTGATGGGATCTGTCAAGGGGGAGACAAGGGAAAGTGTGCCCTGTACTGAAACCCACCTCTTTCCCTACCTACTTACAGTTGGAGCCCTAAGCGGCAACACCGTAACTTGGCGGCGTTCCCTATACTGCGTAAGTGCACAGGGAGGAAAAGGGGAACACAGGGAGGGACAAAACACAGACGGTAAAAACACAATAATAGAATGGTAAACTAGCCGGATCAAATACAGGAGGTCACGTCACATACAAAGGGTCAAGCAAAGAATAGTCAAAGTTCGAGTCCAAAATCTGAAATACAGATGTAGCAGCGCTGGCGCTCATGAAGGAATCGCGTGAGCGCAGAACGATTCCCCGACACCAAGCCAGAAAAAAATAATTCAGGGTGTAGTTTCGTTTTGTCACCAGCAGATGGCGCATGAAACTACACTATAACATTGGTTTCATTATGGCTCCTTCGCAAGTCTTCCGGATACCAGTTCCTGCACCAGCCTCCCTGTCTTATTTACATCTGTGACAGAACCTGGGCACTTTTCCTTCACACCCTTCCCACACACTTTTCCTTCCAATGCTCTTTGTCTCCTCTTTCAAAAGGAGAAATTTGAGAGACTGGCAGTGTAACTGGAATATTTATGTTCATGAGTTATTTGGAAGTTATCACTGGACATATTTGTGTGGATGTAAAGTATTTGTAGGTAGACACTCTTATCTGGACTAAATACATTTAATATAAACTCCTTGCTGAGAACTAATATTTAAAACAATAAGAGCAGAAAAAAAAACAATAAAAATTAATAAAAGATGGAGATAAAAATATAGACAAACTCAGCTTGCTACATACATCTGTAATGTTCCAGTTCTTTAACCCCTTGGCGACAATGGGCGTACCGGTACGTCCTGGGCACCAGGTACTTAGTGCAACAGGGCGTACCGGTACGCCCTGCATGTAAACCCCCCCTGCTCAGTGCAGGGGGGGTTACATGCTGTAATGGGTGCTGTTTAAAACACCCAGCCACCCATAGTTAAGGCCTGGGGGGTGCCGTGCACCCCCCATAAAGGCGATCGCTGTGAATGGCTGGGGTACTCGGCGGGGATAGCGCTATTCTAGCGAATCCCCGCCGAGTGTCAGTATTTAGGGGGAGGTCAGGGTGTCCCCCCCGCCCCCCTGATTGGCTGTGGGCAGATGGGCGGGCGGGGGGGGGGATTTGAAATGTGCGGGCGGCTGCCGCAAGTGCCGCCCGCAATGATTTCTCAGGATGGCCGAGCGTATGCAAGCAGAGTATCAGCATACAGCTGATACTCTGCTTGAAACTGCTGACATCGGTGCTAGCACCGATGTCAGCAGTTTAACCCCTTCCATGCCGCGGTCCGTAGGGACCGCTGTATGGAAGGGGTTAACAGGGAGGGAGCGCTCCTCCCTTTCCCATCGGCGCTGCGGTGCGCTGGCAGCGCCGATGGTGTGGGCAGATGAGAGGGAGGAAGCTCCTCTCCCTTCCATCGGGACGCTGCTCTGCTGTGGCAGCGTCCCGATGGTTACCATGGCAACCAGACGCTTTCGTCTGGCTTGCCATGGAAGCCTGTTCAAGCTCCTGCTAAAGGCAGGAGCTTGAACAGGCTATAAGAAAATACACTGCAGTACACTATACAGTGTACTGCAGTGTATTGTAAAATACCAGACCCACTGGTTCTTGAAGAACCAAGTGGATCTGAGTCAAGAAAGTGGAAAAAAAAAAAAAAAAGTTAAAAAAATTGATTAAAAATAAAAAAACACACAATACATAAACATGTTAGGTATCGCCACATCCGTAATAACCCGCTCTATAAAAATATTACATGAGATGGCCCCCCAGGCGAATGCTGTAAAAAAAAAATAAAAAAAACTATGCCAAAATAGCCATTTTTTCCCCTCTTCCCTCACAAAAAGTGTAATAGCAGGCGATCAAAAAGGCGTATTTACCCCAAAATGGTATCAATCAAACCGCCATCTTGTCCCGCAAAAACTGTACCCTACCTGAGACAATCGCCTGAAAACTGAAAAAAATATGGCTCTCTGAAAATGGCAACACAAAAAAAAGATTTTATTCTGTTCAAAAATGCATCTAATGTGTAAAACTTTCCAACAATACAAAAGTTGGACATATTGGGTATCGTCACGTCCGTAACAACCTGCTCTATAAAAATATCACATGAGATGGCCCCCCAGGCGAATGCTGTAAAAAAAATTTTTTAAAAACTATGCCAAAATAGCCATTTTTTCCCCTCTTCCCTCACAAAAAGTGTAATAGCAGGCGATCAAAAAGGCGTATTTACCCCAAAATGGTATCAATTCAACCGTCATCTTGTCCCGCAAAAACTGTACCCTACCTGAGACAATCGCCTGAAAACTGAAAAAAATATGGCTCTCTGAAAATGGCAACACAAAAAAAATATTTTATTCTGTTCAAAATGCATCTAATGTGTAAAACTTTCCAACAATAAAAAGTTGGACATATTGGGTATCGCTGCGTCCGTAACAACCTGCTCTATAAAAATATTACATGAGATGGCCCCCCAGGCGAATGCTGTAAAAAATTTTTTTTAAAAACTATGCCAAAATAGCCATTTTTTCCCCTCTTCCCTCACAAAAAGTGTAATAGCAGGCGATCAAAAAGGCGTATTTACCCCAAAATGGTATCAATTCAACCATCATCTTGTCCCGCAAAAACTGTACCCTACCTGAGACAATCGCCTGAAAACTGAAAAAAATATGGCTCTCTGAAAATGGCAACACAAAAAAAATATTTTATTCTGTTCAAAATGCATCTAATGTGTAAAACTTTCCAACAATAAAAAAGTTGGACATATTGGGTATCGCTGCGTCCGTAACAACCTGCTCTATAAAAATATTACATGAGATGGCCCCCCAGGCGAATGCTGTAAAAAAAATTTTTTAAAAACTATGCCAAAATAGCCATTTTTTCCCCTCTTCCCTCACAAAAAGTGTAATAGCAGGCGATCAAAAAGGCGTATTTACCCCAAAATGGTATCAATTCAACCGTCATCTTGTCCCGCAAAAACTGTACCCTACCTGAGACAATCGCCTGAAAACTGAAAAAAATATGGCTCTCTGAAAATGGCAACACAAAAAAAATATTTTATTCTGTTCAAAATGCATCTAATGTGTAAAACTTTCCAACAATAAAAAAGTTGGACATATTGGGTATCGCTGCGTCCGTAACAACCTGCTCTATAAAAATATTACATGAGATGGCCCCCCAGGCGAATGCTGTAAAAAAAATTTTTAAAAAACTATGCCAAAATAGCCATTTTTTCCCCTCTTCCCTCACAAAAAGTGTAATAGCAGGCGATCAAAAAAGGCGTAATTACCCCAAAATGGTATCAATTCAACCGTCATCTTGTCCCGCAAAAACTGTACCCTACCTGAGACAATCGCCTGAAAACTGAAAAAAATATGGCTCTCTGAAAATGGCAACACAAAAAAAAATATTTTATTCTGTTCAAAATGCATCTAATGTGTAAAACTTTCCAACAATAAAAAGTTGGACATATTGGGTATCGCTGCGTCCGTAACAACCTGCTCTATAAAAATATTACATGAGATGGCCCCCCAGGCGAATGCTGTAAAAAATTTTTTTTAAAAACTATGCCAAAATAGCCATTTTTTCCCCTCTTCCCTCACAAAAAGTGTAATAGCAGGCGATCAAAAAGGCGTATTTACCCCAAAATGGTATCAATTCAACCGTCATCTTGTCCCGCAAAAACTGTACCCTACCTGAGACAATCGCCTGAAAACTGAAAAAAATATGGCTCTCTGAAAATGGCAACACAAAAAAAATATTTTATTCTGTTCAAAATGCATCTAATGTGTAAAACTTTCCAACAATAAAAAAGTTGGACATATTGGGTATCGCTGCTTCCGTAACAACCTGCTCTATAAAAATATTACATGAGATGGCCCCCAGGCGAATGCAGTAAAAAATTTTTTTTTAAAACTATGCCAAAATAGCCATTTTTTCCCCTCTTCCCTCACAAAAAGTGTAATAGCAGGCGATCAAAAAGGCGTAATTACCCCAAAATGGTATCAATTCAACCGTCATCTTGTCCCGCAAAAACTGTACCCTACCTGAGACAATCGCCTGAAAACTGAAAAAAATATGGCTCTCTGAAAATGGCAACACAAAAAAAAATATTTTATTCTGTTCAAAATGCATCTAATGTGTAAAACTTTCCAACAATAAAAAAGTTGGACATATTGGGTATCGCTGCGTCCGTAACAACCTGCTCTATAAAAATATTACATGAGATGGCCCCCCAGGCGAATGCTGTAAAAAATTTTTTTTAAAAACTATGCCAAAATAGCCATTTTTTCCCCTCTTCCCTCACAAAAAGTGTAATAGCAGGCGATCAAAAAGGCGTAATTACCCCAAAATGGTATCAATTCAACCGTCATCTTGTCCCGCAAAAACTGTACCCTACCTGAGACAATCGCCTGAAAACTGAAAAAAATATGGCTCTCTGAAAATGGCAACACAAAAAAAAATATTTTATTCTGTTCAAAATGCATCTAATGTGTAAAACTTTCCAACATTAAAAAAGTTGGACATATTGGGTATCGCTGCGTCCGTAACAACCTGCTCTATAAAAATATTACATGAGATGGCCCCCCAGGCGAATTCTGTAAAAAAAATTTAAAAAAAACTATGCCAAAATAGCCATTTTTTTCCCTCTTCCCTCACAAAAAGTGTAATAGTAGGCGATCAAAAAGGCGTATTTACCCGCAAACCACTCCATCAAAATCTGTGTTGTAAAATCCATATGGCGCTCCTTCTGTTCTGAGTCCTGCCATGTACCCCCACAGCAGTTTACCACAACATATGGGGTGTTGCCGTATTCAGGAGAAAATGGGTAACAAATTATGGGGGGGCTTTTCTCCTGTTACCCCTTATGCAAATAAAAAAAATTGGGGCTAAAGCAACATTTTATTGGAAGAAAAAAAATGTTCATTTTCACAGCCAAGTGTTTCCAAATTCCGTAAAATGCTTAGGGGGTCAAAGTGGTCAGTACCCCCCTTAATATATTCTTTGAAGGGTGTAGTTTCCAAAATGGGGTCACTTTATGAGGGTTTCCACTGTAGGGGTACGTCAGGGTCTCTCAATTACAAAATGGTGCCTAAAAACTATTCTAGCAAATTTTGCCTCCAAAATCCGTATGGCGCTCCTTTCCTTCTGACCACTGCCACAAAATATTTGTAGGTAGACACTCTTATCTGGACTAAATACATTTAATATAAACCCCATGGTGAGAACAAATATTTAAAACAGAAATAGCAGAAAAATACAATGAAAACTAATAAAAAAATTGCAATATATATTTATGATCAATATATTTTGAAACACTACAACACATTTCTGCTTATAATGTTGTATAGTGGGGACATCAGTGAATAGTCAGTGTCAGTGAGCCGTTGACCACACGTGTTGTTGCTATTCATATTGTCTGTATTTTATCTCCATCTTTTATTAATTTTTATTGTTTTTTTTCTGCTCTTATTGTTTTAAATATTAAAAAAGAAGAAATATTTTTTTATTGCCCCCTCCTCCCCCCATCTAGTGTTCTCTCATTAAGCCTTTCCTGTATTAACCTCTCATAAACCCTTTCTCTAATTAACCCTTTACTGAAGCACGTATATTCACTCCTTCACCTAGCCCTATTTCTAAAGGATATTCAATGAGTGTATATTGTACAATACTATATAATCAGCATACAGTGTTACACAGGTAACGCTGTGTGCTGACTAATGTACATTATATTGTATATACTCAGGGAATATCATTTAGAAATCAGGGTCAATTGTAAGGAGTTAATTTATAGTAAGCCCAGTACATATGTATGATTGATATAAAGTATAATAGAAAGTACTATAGGCATGTTAAAAAGTGGAAAAAGACTTAGAATGGAGCAAATATATCTTTTTAGGGGATTTCGTTTCCCAACATCTTATTTTACTTTTCTTTATTTATTTTTGGAGATTATTATATTTTAATTTTTGTTTTTGGTGTTTTATCTATTTAAACATTATCTATTACTATTTATCTATTATAACATTATTGTTTGGCTTCTTATTCACCAGCATACTACTACCATCATTCAGTTTATCTGTCTATGCTATTTGGACTTCTTAAATTGAATGCCCCATCCCCCACATTATCCATCCATTGTTCTCCATGGCAAGTAATAGATAAATAGCAGGAGGCACACTGCCCCAGGCCACACAAAGACGCTATTCACTGGGCCCTTTGTTATTAAGTGCGATCAAGAACAATGGAAGGGGAATGTGGGGGATGGGAGAGTTCATTTTACAGAAGCCCAAATAGCAAATACAGCGCTGCTAGCAGTGTAATGTTGATCTGAGCACTTTAGATGTCTACTGAAAACAGGCAGCAGGAGTGAGCTGAATATCCTTCCATAGCTGCGATCCTCAAGCTGGGTGTATTATGGATATTACAACTGTAGGCAGCAAGCCTGACTAGTACAGTAGTTCATTTCACTGCAGATAAAAAGAGAAAGGTGAAAGGAAGTGTTAACTGTCTATAGTATAGTACATAGTTTTTTATATTTAAATTAGTAAATGTATACTCCTTTTTTCAACTAAAAAAGGCAGGAAGCAAAGAGGGACATTTTACTGTAAAAAGAAAATGCCTCTGCAATACCTATTAACTCTTTCCTCCCATTTCTTCTATAACAGCTTGGCAGATCAGGGGCAGTGAAGAAGATGGAGGTCAAAGCACTTCAGTAAAGGGTTAATGAGAGATAGGGTTTTATGAGAGGTTAATTCAGGAAAGGGTTAATGAGAGAACACTAGATGGGGGGAGGCAATGTGAAATGAGCAGTTTATACAGCATTGAGGGTTATCTGTCTCAGCCCTGGAGTAGCCTCCTGGGAATAGGCAACAATAGTAGTGATCCTCAGCTAAAAACATTAACTAAGCTGATTGATCATACTGATAGTGTAACTGTAGCCAGCTAGCCTGTTAGTTTGTTTCACTACTAAACATGAAACTTTGTAACAAAAGTAGTGGAAACCTAGCTAACAAACCATTATGGTGTTGTCCCTTCTGAGAAGGGGCAGTAAATGACAGTTGTGATCTACTCACTCTGCCCTACAGTGAATGTGATCTGCCAAAGCTTTGAGGGGAGAAAGGGGAGGAAAGTGTTAATAGGTGTTACTATGCCAACATGAGGCAAGGAGCACACCAGAATAGCCAGGGCTGCCTGCTTCTACGTCCCCCCTTGCAGCTCTCGTACCTTGCCTGTATGCCTCAGGTCTCGGCGGGGGGCGGGGCCGGCCGTCAGAATAGGCTCCGCCCCCTCCAGACACAAGACGATCACCTCCTTGGTGATGCTGCTAGGAAAAATGTAAGTATAATGTTTTTATTTTTTTTTTACTTTCTGTGCACTGTGTTTATTTCTGTACTGTGACATCACTGTGTTTATTATCCCTGGACTGTGACATCACTGTGTTTATTATCTCTGTACTGTGACATCACTGTGTTTATTATCTCTGTACTGTGACATCACTGTGTTTATTATCCCTGGACTGTGACATCACTGTGTTTATTATCTCTGTACAGTGACATCGCTGTGTTTGTTATCTCTGTACTATGACATCATTGTGTTTATTATCTGACTGTGACTGACATCACTGTGTTTATTATATCTGTACTGTGACATTACTGTGTTTATTATCCCTGTACAGTGACATCACTGTGTTTGTTATCCCTCTACAGTGACATAGCTGTGTGTATTATCCCAGTGCAGGAAGAGGTAAGTGGTCTGTGTTTGTGTGTTTGTTTTCTATTTTTCAGGGTCGTGAATGCAGAGGACTATGTCGGATTCGGTGGACTACGTCGGACCAGCTTTTTTAATTTTTTTAATAAAATGGTCAAACAGGGGTCTGGGGGAGTGTTTATTTCAATAAAATGTTTTATACTTGTGTGTGTGTATTTTTTTTACAATACTACAGTTTTAGTAATTATGGCTATCTACAGACGGCCCTGATTACTAATACTGGGCTTAGTGCTTGCCGGTATGGCAGGCCAGCACTAACCCCAACATCTATTACCTCGGCACCCACCGCCCAGGGGTGCCGGGAAGAGCCGGGTACCCGCAGGACCGGACCTTCTAAATTGAGGGTCTGGCTCTGGGGCGGCTGCAGGCTGGTACCATTAGGCTGGGAAGGGCCAATAACCGTGTCCCTTCCCACCCTGGTAGTGCCAGGCTGCCGCTGCTGGTTGTATCTGGCTGGTGAAGGAAAAAGGGGGGGACCCTACGCCATTTTTTTAAAATTATTTAATTATTTTTGTAAACAATGGCGTGGGGTCCCCCCCTTTTTTCCTTTACCAGCCAGATACAACCAGCAGCAGCAGCCTGGCACTACCAGGGTGGGAAGGGGCACGGTTATTGGCCCTTCCCAGCCTAATGGTACCAGCCTGCAGCCGCCCCAGAGCCAGACCCTCAATTAGAAGGTCCGGTCCTGCGGGTTACCCGGCTTCTTCCCGGCACCCCTGGGCGGTGGGTGGCCGAGGTAATAGATGTTGGGGTTAGTGCTGGCCTGCCATACCGGCAAGCACTAAGCCCAGTATTAGTAATCAGGCCGTCTGTAGATAGCCATGATTACTAAAACTGTAGTATTGTAAAAAAAAATACACACACACAAGTATAAAACATTTTATTGAAATAAACACTCCCCCAGACCCCTGTTTGACGCAATTTAATAAAAAAAATAAAAAAGCTGGTCCGACGTAGTCCACCGAATCCGACGTAGTCCTCTGCATTCACGACCCTGAAAAATAGAAACAAACACACAAACACAGACCACTTACCTCTTCCTGCACTGGGATAATACACACAGCGATGTCACTGTACAGAGATAACAAACACAGTGATGTCACCGTACAGGGGATAACAAACACAGTGATGTCACTGTACAGGGATAATAAACACAGCGATGTCAGTCACAGTCAGATAATAAACACAATGATACGCCCTTTTTGATCGCCTGCTATTACACTATTTGTGAGGGAAGAGGGAAAAAAATGGCTATTTTGGCATATTTTTTTTACATTTTTTTTACAGCATTCGCCCGGGGGCCATCTCATGTAATATTTTTATAGAGCAGGTTGTTACGGACGCGACGATACCCAATATGTCCAACTTATGTATTGTTGGAAAGTTTTACACATTAGATGCATTTTTGAACAGAATAAAATCTTTTTTTTGTGTTGCCATTTTCAGAGAGCCATATTTTTTTCAGTTTTCAGGCGATTGTCTCAGGTAGGGTACCGTTTTTGTGGACAAGATGGCGGTTTGATTGATACCATTTTGGGGTAAATACGCCTTTTTGATCGCCTGCTATTACACTATTTGTGAGGGAAGAGGGAAAAAATGGCTATTTTGGCATATTATTTTTTTATTTTTTTTTACAGCATTCGCCTGGGGGGCCATCTCATCTAATATTTTTATAGAGCAGGTTGTTACGGACGTGGCAATACCTAGCATGTTTATGTATTGTGTTTTTCTTTATTTTTAATCAATTAAAATTGGAGAAAAAAAGGGATTTTTTTTAAACTTTTTTTTTTACTTTTTCATTTTTTTTAACACTTTTTTTTACACTTTTTGACTCAGACCCACTTGGTTCTTGTAGATCCAGTGGATCTGATGTCTATATAATACACTGCAGTGCACTGTATAGTGTACTGCAGTGTATTTTCTGATTGTAAGACTGATCAAAGCTCCTGCCTTTAGCCTGCCTTATGGACCGCGGCATGGAAGGGGTTAAACGGCCGACATCGCTGCCAGCAGCGATGCCGGTCATTTGAAGCAGAGTGTCAGCTGTATGCTGACACTGCTTCAACTGCTCGGCCATCCTGGAAATTGAGTACGGGGGAGGTATGTCCTGGTCTCTGGCAGCTGTCTCTGCGTCCATAGGACGCAGAGACAGTTGTTGCCTGTTGCAGGAAGGAGCAGACAGCCTGAATTGGCTGCCTGCTTCTTTCCATCCTCCCTCCTGTCCCCCCTTGCAGCTCTCCTACCTTGCCTGTATGCCTCACGTCTCGGCGGGGGGCGGGGCCGGCCGTCAGAATAGGCTCCGCCCCCTCCAGACACAAGACGATCACCTGCTTGGTGATGCTGCTAGGAAAAAATGTAAGTATAATGTTTTTTATTTTTTTTTTACTTTCTGTGCACTGTGTTTATTTCTGTACTGTGACATCACTGTGTTTATTATCCCTGGACTGTGACATCACTGTGTTTATTATCTCTGTACTGTGACATCACTGTGTTTATTTCTGTACTGTGACATCACTGTGTTTATTATCTCTGTACAGTGACATCGCTGTGTTTTATTATCTCTGTACTGTGACATCATTGTGTTTATTATCTGACTGTGACTGACATCACTGTGTTTGTTATCCCTGTACAGTGACATCGCTGTGTGTATTATCCCACTGCAGGAAGAGGTAAGTGGTCTGTGTTTGTGTGTTTGTTTTCTATTTTTCAGGGTCGTGAATGCAGAGGACTACGTCGGA
>ONZH01003714.1:0-19336 GCA_900303285.1 Rhinella marina | reverse complement strand
TAGCACAATATCACGCTTTCTGTTTGGATGGTGAATAACGCCGCAAATAGTTATTTAAAATCTAACAGCCCACAAACACGGATTCACGTTTTTTTGGCAAGTCAGCTTCACTGACTATGTTAGCACAATATCATGCTTTTCTGTTTGGGATGGTGAATAACGCCGCAAATAGTAATTTAAAAAAAACAAATCCACAAACACGGATTCACAGTTTTTTTGGCAAGTCAACTTCACTGACTACGTTAGCACAATATCACGCTTTTCTGTTTGGATGGCGAATAACGCCGCAAATAGTTATTTAAAACTAACAACCCCACAAACACAGATTCACTGTTTTTGGCAATTCAACTTCACTGACTACGTTAGCACCATATCACGCTTTTCTGTTTGGATGGCAAATAACGCCGCAAATAGTTATTTAAATGAACAAACCCACAAACACAGATTCACTGTTTTTTGGCAACTCAACTTCACTGACTACGTTAACACAATATCACGCTTTTCTGTTTGGATGGCGAATAACGCCGCAAATAGTTATTTAAAATGAACAACCCACAAACACAGATTCACAGTTTTTTTGGCAAGTCAACTTCACTGACTACGTTAGCACAATATTCACGCTTTTCTGTTTGGATGGCAAATAACGCCGCAAATAGTTATTTAAACTAACAACCCCACAAACACGGATTCACAGTTTTTTTGGCAAGTCAACTTCACTGACTACGTTAGCACAATATCACGCTTTTCTGTTTGGATGGCGAATAACGCCGCAAATAGTTATTTAAAACTAACAACCCCACAAACACGGATTCACTGTTTTTTGGCAAGTCAACTTCACTGACTACGTTAGCACAATATCACGCTTTTCTGTTTGGATGGCGAATAATGCCGCAAATAGTTATTTAAATCTAACAACCCCACAAACACGGATTCACAGTTTTTTTGGCAAGTCAACTTCACTGACTACGTTAGCACAATATCACGCTTTTCTGTTTGGATGGCGAATAACGCCGCAAATAGTTATTTAAAACTAACAACCCACAAACACGATTCACTGTTTTTTTGGCAAGTCAACTTCACTGACTACGTTAGCACAATATCACGCTTTTCTGTTTGGATGGCGAATAACGCCGCAAATAGTTATTTAAAACTAACAACCCACAAACACGGATTCACAGTTTTTTTGGCAAGTCAACTTCACTGACTACGTTAGCACAATATCACGCTTTTCTGTTTGGATGGCGAATAACGCCGCAAATAGTTATTTAAAACTAACAACCCCACAAACACAGATTCACTGTTTTTTTGGCAATTCAACTTCACTGACTACGTTAGCACAATATCACGCTTTTCTGTTTGGATGGCGAATAACGCCGCAAATAGTTATTTAAAAGAACAACCCACAAACACGGATTCACAGTTTTTTTGGCAAGTCAACTTCACTGACTACGTTAGCACAATATCACGCTTTTCTGTTTGGATGGCGAATAACGCCGCAAATAGTTATTTAAAATAACAACCCCACAAACACGGATTCACAGTTTTTTTGGCAAGTCAACTTCACTGACTACGTTAGCACAATATCACGCTTTTCTGTTTGGATGGCGAATAACGCCGCAAATAGTTATTTAAAACTAACAACCCCACAAACACGGATTCACTGTTTTTTTGGCAAGTCAACTTCACTGACTACGTTAGCACAATATCACGCTTTTCTGTTTGGATGGCGAATAACGCCGCAAATAGTTATTTAAAACTAACAACCCCACAAACACGGATTCACTGTTTTTTGGCAAGTCAACTTCACTGACTACGTTAGCACAATATCACGCTTTTCTGTTTGGATGGCGAATAACGCCGCAAATAGTTATTTAAAACTAACAACCCCACAAACACGGATTCACAGTTTTTTTGGCAAGTCAACTTCACTGACTACGTTAGCACAATATCACGCTTTTCTGTTTGGATGGCGAATAACGCCGCAAATAGTTATTTAAAACTAACAACCCCACAAACACGGATTCACTGTTTTTTTGGCAAGTCAACTTCACTGACTACGTTAGCACAATATCACGCTTTTCTGTTTGGATGGCGAATAACGCCGCAAATAGTTATTTAAAACTAACAACCCCACAAACACGGATTCACAGTTTTTTTGGCAAGTCAACTTCACTGACTACGTTAGCACAATATCACGCTTTTCTGTTTGGATGGCGAATAACGCCGCAAATAGTTATTTAAAACTAACAACCCCACAAACACGGATTCACTGTTTTTTGGCAAGTCAACTTCACTGACTACGTTAGCACAATATCACGCTTTTCTGTTTGGATGGCGAATAACGCCGCAAATAGTTATTTAAAAGAACAACCCCACAAACACGGATTCACAGTTTTTTTGGCAAGTCAACTTCACTGACTACGTTAGCACAATATCACGCTTTTCTGTTTGGATGGCGAATAACGCCGCAAATAGTTATTTAAAACTAACAACCCCACAAACACGGATTCACAGTTTTTTTGGCAAGTCAACTTCACTGACTACGTTAGCACAATATCACGCTTTTCTGTTTGGATGGCGAATAACGCCGCAAATAGTTATTTAAAACTAACAACCCCACAAACACGGATTCACTGTTTTTTTGGCAAGTCAACTTCACTGACTACGTTAGCACAATATCACGCTTTTCTGTTTGGATGGCGAATAACGCCGCAAATAGTTATTTAAACTGAACAACCCCACAAACACGGATTCACTGTTTTTTTGGCAAGTCAACTTCACTGACTACGTTAGCACAATATCACGCTTTTCTGTTTGGATGGCGAATAACGCCGCAAATAGTTATTTAAAACTAACAACCCCACAAACACGGATTCACTGTTTTTTTGGCAAGTCAACTTCACTGACTACGTTAGCACAATATCACGCTTTTCTGTTTGGATGGCGAATAACGCCGCAAATAGTTATTTAAAACTAACAACCCCACAAACACGGATTCACTGTTTTTTGGCAAGTTCAACTTCACTGACTACGTTAGCACAATATCACGCTTTTCTTTTGGATGGCGAATAACGCTGCAAATAATTATTTAAAATGAACAACCCACAAACACGGATTCACAGTTTTTTTGGCAATTCAACTTCACTGACTACGTTAGCACAATATCACGCTTTTCTGTTTGGATGGCGAATAACGCTGCAAAAAGTTATTTAAACTGAACAACCCCACAAACACGGATTTACTGTTTTTTTGGAAATTCAACTTCACTGACTACGTTAGCACAATATCACGCTTTTCTGTTTGGATGGCGAATAACGCCGCAAATAGTTATTTAAAACTAACAACCCCACAAACACTGATTCACAGTTTTTTTGGCAAGTCAACTTCACTGACTACGTTAGCACAATATCACGCTTTTCTGTTTGGATGGCGAATAACGCCGCAAATAGTTATTTAAAACTAACAACCCACAAACACGGATTCACAGTTTTTGGCAAGTCAACTCACTGACTACGTTAGCACAATATCACGCTTTCTGTTTGGATGGCGAATAACGCCTGAAATAGTTATTTAAAACTAACAACCCCACAAAACGGATTCACAGTTTTTTTGGCAATCAACTTCACTGACTACGTTAGCACAATATCACGCTTTTCTGTTTGGATGGCGAATAACGCCGCAAATAGTTATTTAAACTAACAACCCCACAAACACGGATTCACAGTTTTTTTGGCAAGTCAACTTCACTGACTACGTTAGCACAATATCACGCTTTTCTGTTTGGATGGCGAATAACGCCGCAAATAGTTATTTTAAAATGAACAAACCCACAAAACACGGATTCACAGTTTTTTTGGTCAACTTCACTGACTACGTTAGCACAATATCACGCTTTTCTGTTTGGATGGCGAATAACGCCGCAAATAGTTAACAACCACTAAACACGGATTCAGTTTTTTTTGCAACTTCACACTACGTTAGCACAATATCACGCTTTTCTGTTTGGATGGCGAATAACGCCGCAATAGTTAATTTTTTTAACAAACCCCACAAACACGGATTCACAGTTTTTTTGGGCTGACTATGTCACTTTTCTGTTTGGATGGCGAATAACGCCTGCAAATAGTTATTTAAAACTAACAACCCCACAAACACGGATTCACTGTTTTTGGCAATTCAACTTCACTGACTACGTTAGCACATCAACGAATAACGCCGCAAATAGTTTTAAAAGAACCCACAAACACGGATTCACACATGTTTTTTTGGCAAGTCAACTTCACTGACTACGTTAGCACAATATCACGCTTTTCTGTTTGGATGGCGAATAACGCTGCAAATAGATATTTAAAACTAACAACCCCACAAACACAGATTCACTGTTTTTTGGCAGTTCAACTTCACTGCCTACGTTAGCACAATATTCACGCCGGATTCACAGTTTTTTTGGCAAGTCAACTTCACTGACTATGTTAGCACAATATCACGCTTTTCTGTTTGGATGGCTAATAACGCGGCAAATAGTTATTTAAAACTAACAACCCCACAAACACAGATTCACTGTTTTTTGGCAGTTCAACTTCACTGACTACGTTAGCACAATATCATGCTTTTCTGTTTGGATGGCGAATAACGCCGCAAATAGTTATTTAAAACTAACAACCCCACAAACACAGATTCACTGTTTTTTGGCAGTTCAACTTCACTGACTACGTTAGCACAATATCATGCTTTTCTGTTTGGATGGCGAATAACGGCGCAAATAGTAATTTAAAAAGAACAAATCCACAAACACGGATTCACAGTTTCTTTGGCAACTCAACTTCACTGACTACGTTAGCACAATATCACGCTTTTCTGTTTGGATGGCGAATAACGCCGCAAATAGTTATTTAAAACTAACAACCCCACAAACACAGATTCACTGTTTTTTTGGCAATTCAACTTCACTGACTACGTTAGCAGAATATCACGCTTTTCTGTTTGGATGGCGAATAACGCAGCTAATAATTATTTAAAACTAACAACCCCACAAACACGGATTCACTGTTTTTTTGGCAAGTCAACTTCACTGACCACGTTAGCAGAATATCATGCTTTTCTTTTTGGATGGCGAATAACGCTGTAAATAGTTATTTAAAATGAACAAATCCACAAACACGGATTCACTGTTTTTTTGGCAATTCAACTTCACTGTCTACGTTAGCACAATATCACGCTTTTCTGTTTGGATGGCGAATAACGCCGCTAATAATTATTTAAAACTAACAACCCCACAAACACAGATTCACTGTTTTTTGGCAATTCAACTTCACTGACTACGTTAGCACAATATCACGCTTTTCTGTTTGGATGGCGAATAACGCCGCAAATGGTTATTTAAAATGAACAACCCACAAACACGGATTCATAGTTTTTTTTGCAAGTCATCTTATCTGACTACGTTAGCACAATTTCACGCTTTTCTGTTTGGATGGCGAATAACGCTGCAAAAAGTTATTTAAACTGAACAACCCCACAAACACGGATTTACTGTTTTTTTGGCAAGTCAGCTTCACTGACCACGTTAGCAGAATATCATGCTTTTCTTTTTGGATGGCGAATAACGCTGCAAATAATTATTTAAACTGAACAACCCCACAAACACGGATTTACTGTTTTTTTGGCAAGTCAACTTCACTGACTACGTTAGCACAATATCACACTTTTTTGTTTGGATGGTGAATAACGCCGCAAATAGTTATTTAAATCTAACAGCCCCACGAACACGGATTCACAGTTTTTTTGGCAAGTCAACTTCACTGACTATGTTAGCACAATATCACGCTTTTCTGTTTGGATGGCGAATAACGCCGCAAATAGTTATTTAAAACTAACAACCCCACAAACACAGATTCACTGTTTTTTGGCAATTCAACTTCACTGACTACGTTAGCACCATATCATGCTTTTCTGTTTGGATGGCGAATAACGCCGCAAATAGTAATTTAAAAGAACAAATCCACAAACACGGATTCACAGTTTTTTTGGCAAGTCAACTTCACTGACTGTTAGCACAATATCACGCTTTTCTGTTTGGATGGCGAATAACGCCGCGAATAGTTATTTAAACTAGCAACCCCACAAACACGGATTCACAGGTTTTTTGGCAAGTCAACTCCACTGCCTACATTAGCACAATATCACGCTTTTCTGTTTGAATGGCGAATAATGCCGCAAATAGTTCTTTAAATCTAACAACCCCACAAACACGGATTCACAGTTTTTTTGGCAAGTGAACTTCACTGACTATGTTAGCACAGTATCACGCTTTTCTGTTTGGATGGCGAATAACGCCGCAAATAGTTATTTAAAACTAACAACCTAACAAACACGGATTCACTGTTTTTTTGGCAAGTCAACTTCACTGACCACGTTAGCAGAATATCATGCTTTTCTTTTTGGATGGCGAATAACGCTGTAAATAGTTATTTAAAAGAACAACCCCACAAACACGGATTTACTGTTTTTTGGCAAGTCAACTTCACTGACTACGTTAGCACAATATCACGCTTTTCTGTTTTGATGGCGAATAACGCCGCTAATAATTATTTAAAACTAACAACCCCACAAACACAGATTCACTGTTTTTTTGGCAATTCAACTTCACTGACTACGTTAGCACAATATCACGCTTTTCTGTTTGGATGGCGAATAACGCCGCAAATAGTTATTTAACCCTTTCACGACCGGAGCTTTTTTCGGTTCTGCATTTTCGTTTTGCGCTCCCTGCCTTCAAACAGCCATAACTCTTTTATTTTTCTGTTCACATAGCTGTATGAGGGCTTGTTGTTTGCGGGACAAGTTGTACTTTCCAACGCCACCATTTAATATTGCATACGGTGTAGGGGGAAGCGGGAAAAAAATTCCAAACCGGGTGAAATTGCAAAGAAAACGCTATTCCGCTACAGTTCTACGGGTTTCTTATTTACAGCATTCGATGTGCATTAAAACTGATCCGTTACTTTCATTCTACTGGTCAGTACGAATCCGGCAATACCTAATATGTATAGTTTTTCCTGCGTTTAGATGGTGATAAAATAATTAGAAAGTTGCCCTTTTTTTTTTTTTTTTTTCCTTGTCATATATTGACCCCTATAACTTTTTGGTATTTATGTGTACAGAGCTGTATGGGGGCTCATTTTTTGCGGGGCGGTCTGAAGTTTTTATTGATACCATTCTGGGGTGTGTATGACTTTTTGATCACTTTTTATTTAATTTTTTTTAGAAAAAAAAAGGGACAAAAAACTGCGAATCGCCATTTGGACGCTTTTTTCCGCCACACAATTCGCCGTATTGAAATTTTTTTTATATATTTTAAAAGTACGGGCGTTTTCGGTCACGGTGATACCCATGATGTCTATATTTATTGTTATTTAGGTATTTATTTTTTACTTATACGGAAAGGGGGGTGATTTGAACTTTTATATCTTTTTTATTTTTTATATATTTTTTTAACATTTTTTTTAAATTTTTCTGTGATTATTTTAAAGCTCAAATATCATCTGATCTATTGTGTTTTGTTTTTTTTCTTTATGAGCAATCATGGATTTACTAGATGCAGTTAAAACCATGAATTGCTCATTTCTTATCCTGGCCTGCCATCTAGTGGCCAGAATAAGAATTGCAGTTTGAAAACTGTAATCCTCACCAGCGAGGATTACAGTTTTCATATGGTGTACAGACACCCCGATTGGCCAATCGGGGCGTCTGTACACCACCCGGAAGCGTGGGCTTCCGGGTTCAGACACATCCTGATGCCGTGATCACGTGTGATCACGGCATCAGAAGGCCCTGGAAGTCTCCGAAGACGGAGGTAAGATGCGGCAAGTCTCTGCTGTTAGAAACAGCAGAGACTTGCCGGCCATGACGCCCGCCGCACCCGCGAGCGGGCGTCATGTCCCCACACCGCCCGCGCGCCGTACATGTACGGCGGCGGTCGTGAAGGGGTTAAAATGAACAACCCACAAACACGGATTCACAGTTTTTTTGGCAAGTCATCTTAACTGACTACGTTAGCACAATTTCACGCTTTTCTGTTTGGATGACAAATAACGCCGCAAATAGTTATTTAAACTAGCAACCCCACAAACACGGATTCACAGTTTTTTTGGCATGTGAACTTCACTGACTGTTAGCACAGTATCACACTTTTCTGTTTGGATGGCAAATAACGCCGCAAATAGTTATTTAAAACTAACAACCCCACAAACACGGATTCACTGTTTTTTTTTCAAGTCAACTTCACTGACCACGTTAGCAGAATATCATGCTTTTCTTTTTGGATTGCGAATAACGCTGTAAATAGTTATTTAAAAGAACAACCCCACAAACACAGATTCACTGTTTTTTGGCAATTCAACTTCACTGACTACGTTAGCACAATATCACGCTTTTCTGTTTGGATGGCGAATAACGCCGCAAATAGTTATTTAAAATGAACAAATCCACAAACACGGATTCACATTTTTTTTGGCAACTCAACTTCACTGCCTACGTTAGCACAATATCACGCTTTTCTGTTTGGATGGCGACTAACGCTGTAAATAGTTATTTAAAAGAACAACCCCCACAAACACGGATTCACTGTTTTTGGCAAGTCAACTTCACTGACTACGTTAGCACTATATCACGCTTTTCTGTTTGGATGGAGAATAACACCGCAAATAGTTATTTAAATCTAACAACCCCACAAAAACGGATTCACAGTTTTTTTGGCAAGCCAACTTCACTGACTACGTTAGCACTATATCACGCTTTTCTGTTTGGATGGAGAATAACACCGCAAATAATTATTTAAAACTAACAACCCCACAAACACGGATTCACATATGTTTTGGCAAGTCATCTTCACTGACTGCGTTAGCACTATATCACGCTTTTCTGTTTGGATGGCGAATAACACAGCAAATAGTTATTTAATCCCTTCCCGACCAGCGCCGTACATGTACGGCGCTGCGGGAAGTAACTTTCCGACCAGCGCCGTAGTAATTCGGCGCGCTGATCGGGCGGGTGCAGGAGCTGCGCCCGCCCGACCAGCTGCTGGGGGGGCGGCTGTTCCCAATAGCCGGACCCCTGCTGCGTACGCCAGCATCGGTGAAAACACCGATGCGGGCATAATAACCCTTCATGTGCTGTGGTCAGCGCTGACCATGGCACATGCGATGCGGTCGGAGGGGGTGTCCATCAGGTCCCTGTGCTACTGTGACGGGGACCCGATGGCTTAGATAGCAGCTGGATGCCTTCCTTAGGTATCCGGCTGCTATCTACGGAAGCCTGTGAGAACCAGCCCCCTGGATCTCACAGGCAGTAAGCTGGTAGTGTATTACTATGTGTAATACACTTCCAGCCAATGCATTACAATACAGAAGTATTGTAATGCATTGTAACGGGGATCAGACCCCAAAAGTTAAAGTGTAAAAAAAAGAAAGTTTAAAAAAAAGTGAAAAAAGAAAGTTTTACAAAAAAAGCGTCCTTTTCACAAAATAATAATTTAAAAAAATTGTAAAAAATAGTGAAAAAAATAGAAATAGACATATTAGGTATCGCCGTGTCCGTATCGACCGGCTCTATAAAAATATCACATGATCCACCCCGCCAGGTGAACGCAGTAAAATAGAAAAAGAAAAACTGTGCCAAAACAGCCTTTTTTTGGTCACCTTCCCTTACAAAAAGTGTATTAACAGGCGATCAAAAAGGCGTATTTACCCCAAAATGGTACCAATCAAACCGTCATCTCGTCTCGCAGAAATGTAGACCCTACCTGAGACAATCGCACAAAAAATAAAAAAATATGGCTCTCAGAAAATAGCAACACAAAAAAAGGTTTTATTCTGTTCAAAAATGCATCTAATATGTAAAACTTTCCAAAAATAAATATGTTTGACATATTGGATATCGCCGCGTCCGTAACAACCTGCTCTATAAAAATATTAGATGAGATGGTCCCCCAGGTGAATGCTGTAAAAAAATTTTTTTAAAAATTATGCCATAACAGCCATTTTTTTCACCTTGCCTCACAAAAAGTGTAATACCAGGCGATCAAAAAGTCTTATGTACCCCTAAATGGTACCAATGAAAACGTCACCTCATCCCGCAAAAAATGAGCCCCCACATAAGACAATAACTCAAAAAAATAAAAATCAATGGCTCCCGCAAACCAATCCATAAAAATCTGTGCAGCAAAATCCATATGGCACTTCTTCTGTTCTGAGTCCTGCCATGTGCCCCCACAGCAGTTTAACACCACATATGGGGTGTTGCCGTATTCAGGAGAAAATGGGGAACAAATTATGGGGTGCTTTTCTCCTGTTACACCTTGTGAAAATGAAAAATTTGGGGCTAAAGCAACATTTTATTGGAAGAAATGAAACTTTTCATTTTCACAGCCAAGTGTTTCCAAATTCCATAAAACGCGGTGGCCAGTACCCCCCTTAATATATTCTTTGAAGGGTGTAGTTTCCAAAATGGGGTCACTTTTTGAGGGTTTCCACTGTAGGGGTACGTCAGGGTCTCTCAATTACAAAATGGTGCCGAAAAACCATTCTAGCAAAATCTGCCTCCAAAATCCGTATGGCGCTCCTTTCCTTCTGACCAATGCCACAAACCCATAGAGACGCTTACCACCACATATGGGGTATTTCTGTAAACTGCAGAATCAGAGTAATGTATATTGAGGTTTAGTTTGCTGTTAACCCTTGCTGTTTTGCAAGAAAATAATTATTAACATGAATAATCTACCAAAAAAGTGAAATTTTGAAATTTCACCTCCATATTGCATTAATTCTTGTGGAACACCTCAAGGGTTGATAAAGTTTGTAACAGCAGTTTTTTATAATTTGAGGGGTGTAGTTTCTAAAATGGGGCCATTTATTGGTGGTTTCCATTACGTAAGCCACTCAAAATCACTTTATATCTGAATTGGTGCTTAAAAAAATGGTTTTGGAAATGTTGAAAATTTGAAAAATGGCTTCTAAACTTCTAAGCCTTCTAACGTCCCAAAAAAGTAAAATGACATTTATAAAATGATGCCAACATAAAGAAGACATGTGGGGAATGTAAAATAACTATTTTTGGAGGTATTACTATATATTTTGAAAGTAGTGAAATTGAAATTTGTAAATTTTTCAAAATTTTTGGTAAATTTGATATTTTTTTTATAAATAAAAATGAAATATTTTGCCACAACTTTACTACTGTCGTGAAGCACAATATGTGACAAGAAAACAGTCTCAGAATGGCTTGGATAAGTAAAAGTGTTCCAAAGTTATTACCACATAAAGTGACACATGTCAGATTTGCAAAAAATGGCCTGGTCAGGAAGGTGAAAACAGGCCCGGGGTTGAAGGGGTTAAAACTAACAACCCCACAAACACAGATTCACAGTTTTTTTGGCAATTCAACTTCACTGTCTACATTAGCACAATATCAAGCTTTTCTGTTTGGATAGCGAATAACACCGCAAATAGTTATTTAAAAGAACAACTCCACAAACACGGATTCACAGTTTTTTTGGCAATTCAACTACACTGAAGAATTTAGCACTATATGGCGATTGTCTATTTGTATGGCGAAAAACGCCGCAACTATTTATTTCACATTTACAAGCTGCCAATCACAGATTATATATGTTTTTCCCCAAACACAACCCAAAAGATATATATATATATATATATATATATATATATATATATATATATTTATTTATTTATTTTTAATGAACCCCAAACAAGGCTCTGACCCTCTTACTGCACTGCAAATAGTGAGAGTAGTGGTGCTTCTTTGAATACAGCACACCAAAACAGCCTTTAGAACAGAGTGCAGTGCTGTATAACAGGCTTACCCCTATGCCCACTCACTGCTGCTCAGTGTACCAGAATAGCGATTTCACTGCCTGATTTTCTTTCTAGAAATTGTCCCTCTCCTATTCCTGCAATTCAGATTATCTATCCCTGATCTCCTCATTTCTTTTCTTTAGTTTTTCTTTCACTTGCCCTTTCTCTCCTGACATCTGTCTCCAGTCTAAAATCAATAGCAAATGGAGGATTCCAGCGCTGCAGAGCTATTTATAGGGCTGTGACATCACAGGACCTGGCTGGCTGCTAATTGGCTACATGTTTGCATGTGATCGCAATGTGGGTGTTTACTTCTTTGTCCCAGAAATCCTTCCCCCATGTCATGCCATGTGCTTGCGGCCATTTTAGTGAAAAAAAAAAAAAGATTTGTTACTACAAATCGCCATGAAATTCGCTTTTGTTGTGAATTGAATTTTCCATGAAATTCGTAACGAATTCCACTTCGTCATCTTCGATTCGCTCATCTCTAGTTGCCAAGTTAAATTCCCATTTTTTATGTCTATCAACAATCATTTAGCATAAAAAGGTACTGTAGGTTTAGACTTAGACAATCAATATTATTACTATTACTATGTTTTTTAATTACTTGTCACTTGTCAAGCATTCAAACTTTGGTCCTAATTGCAGCAGTTAATTAGCTTGTTCTTTCACAAGTCATTAGCCATGTTATGAATGAGAAACTGGAGAACATGAACATCTGTCAAACATGTTTATAGGCAGCAGATCTGGATACCGATGAAAACGTGCACACACGGATATATCATGTAGAAAGGTAGACAAGCACTAAAGATTGACAATATAAGAAAGTTATAATAAAACATGAGTTGTTCTTGAAGTGCCAGAAACCTTGACCTCACAGTGGGCTGAAGATGTTACTTCAAGTCTACAATCATAAGAAATAAGATAGCAAACCAAGGACCAAAGAGCAATTATGTGACCCAGGTAACAAATATTCAAACTGCGAATCAATTGTCTTGTATTGTCATCTGGAGAGCATGTCAAGTTTATTGTCACACACAACACAATACATGGTATAACGTTTAGTGAAATGCTTAAGTCACATTCAATTACAGTAAAAGAGAAAGAAACAAAACAATAGATGCAATAAGAGTAAGAAAACATTAAAACACTCACAATGCAACAGAGATATCCAAGACAAGATCAGTAGACTACTTGTGTGCAATGATTGTAATAAACAGTACAGATTGTTCAATTATTTATGTTTTTATTTAATTATTTATCTTAATACTGTTGTAGTGTAAAAGCAGATATTTGGCAAGAAGGAGTTCGGAGAAGTTAATTCTAAATTAAACAACTGGACTGTTAAATCACTTCAAACCAAGGTCTATAAACTATTTTATTTGATGCCAGCAGAAAGGATCGAAATACTATATTCCACTTCGTGTTCCAATGTTTTGTTCTATGTGCTTATAGATTAAATTATCCACTATTTTCTCATTTCTAAGGTAATTTTGAGTTGTAACTGGTGCTTATTCTAGTATTTTAGTTTGCCGGGAGCAGTATTTAAAGTGGGGGCTGTGCATATGATAAAGTGATAAATTTCAAGACTGGCATAAATTTAATCATATTAGACTTTTCTAGCCATCATCTGATGTCGGAACTGCGAAGACTGTGTTGTTAAATTATCCATGTAACGGTATCTGACGTTATATTTTGCAGAGTATAGTTGATAGCAGCTATTTGTTAACAGAAAGAGACAAATAGCTTTGCGACCTTAATGTAATGCAGTCAGAATTGTTATGACCTTATTATAATAGAGAGCACTCTTGTGACCTCAGAGGGCCATAAAAACCGCTGTGTGCTTCTGTATAAAATTGGTGGCATACATATGAGCCTATAGCAGGCTATAGATGTGATACTGGTATTATAGATCTGTCCAGTACAGATCCATTCCATGGGCCTCTTTGTCTAGGTCTATGGCTGATGGTATCTTATAGATTGCAGAGGAAGTATGTGTAAGGCATGATGAATGCTAGAGATCTAGTTATACAGAATAGTGTAACCTACTCAGAAGGCCACTTCTTTGAGAAAACCATCTCATTTATCCAGGCCAGATTTCCTGTGACAAATTTTTAGTTCCATGAAGGGTTTCTATTATCCATGGTGGTCCAGTCAAGGTGATTTAGAGAGGTGGTTAAGAGCATTGGTTTGGTACTTCCAGGGGGATTGAAAAATAAGCTATGTAGTATTTTTCAGTGTTTTACTGAGGGTAGCTGTGTTTTTTTTTGGTAACTTTTTCAATATGTATAGTTTGTGCTTTTCTGAGAAGTCCCGATGGGTGTTACCAATTGAGGATGTCACTGGCTGCACCAACTGGATAATATCAGACTGTGAAGGGACACATCCCCAGCTGGTAACACCCATCTGGCCTTCATTGCAAACTGATAGTGATTCACCCAAAACCTCTAGAACTAATAATAAATGAATTGTACAACAAAAGAATAGATGCTTAAGCAGGTGACCACCTACCGTTTCTACTGTCATAGGCGAAAAGTAAATTGGCGCCTCCCCCACCAACATCACTGCTTGTGTCATATATTTCCAATGTCCATGTCACAAAATTTTTTTGTGCTCAAGTGGAGTTTGTTCGCTTGCTTCACCATTTTCCCAAAAAAGGGATGTGGTGATAGTGGGGATGTGGCGATAGTGGGGATGTGGCAGGGCCAACAGCCCCACGACCTTTATCGTCTTCTACGTCAGTTTTCTGGCAAAGAAGAACATTTAAGTCTATGCCTGCCAGAGGCTGGTGTAGATATCAGTGTAGGTGCACTGCTGGATACTGCTCCTGGTTTATGACAAGGTATACGCCTCATCATAAATTACACTCAGGAGCCGGCAGTGCACCTGGTTATCATAGCCCAGCATACGCCACCAGGCTATGATAAATCTTCCCCATAGCATATACACACATACACTCACCGGCCACTTTATTAGGTACACCTGTCCAACTGCTCATTAACACTTAATTTCTAATCAGCCAATCACATGGCGGCAACTCAGTGCATTTAGGCATGTAGACATGGTCAAGACAATCTCCTGCAGTTCAAACCGAGCATCAGTATGGGGAAGAAAGGTGATTTGAGTGCCTTTGAACGTGGCATGGTTGTTGGTGCCAGAAGGGCTGGTCTGAGTATTTCAGAAACTGCTGATCTACTGGGATTTTCACGCACAACCATCTCTAGGGTTTACAGAGAATGGTCCGAAAAAGAAAAAACATCCAGTGAGCGGCAGTTCTGTGGGCGGAAATGCCTTGTTGATGCCAGAGGTCAGAGGAGAATGGGCAGACTGGTTCGAGCTGATAGAAAGGCAACAGTGACTCAAATTGCCACCCGTTACAACCAAGGTAGGCAGAAGAGCATCTCTGAACGCACAGTACGTCGAACTTTGAGGCAGATGGGCTACAGCAGCAGAAGACCACACCGGGTGCCACTCCTTTCAGCTAAGAACAGGAAACTGAGGCTACAATTTGCACAAGCTCATCGAAATTGGACAGTAGAAGATTGGAAAAACGTTGCCTGGTCTGATGAGTCTCGATTTCTGCTGCGACATTCGGATGGTAGGGTCAGAATGTGGCGTCAACAACATGAAAGCATGGATCCATCCTGCCTTGTATCAACGGTTCAAGCTGGTGGTGGTGGTGTCATGGTGTGGGGAATATTTTCTTGGCACTCTTTGGGCCCCTTGGTACCAATTGAGCATCGTTGCAACGCCACAGCCTACCTGAGTATTGTTGCTGACCATGTCCATCCCTTTATGACCACAATGTACCCAATATCTGATGACTACTTTCAGCAGGATAATGCGCCATGTCATAAAGCTGGAATCATCTCAGACTGGTTTCTTGAACATGACAATGAGTTCACTGTACTCAAATGGCCTCCACAGTCACCAGATCTCAATCCAATAGAGCATCTTTGGGATGTGGTGGAACGGGAGATTCGCATCATGGATGTGCAGCCGACAAATCTGCGGCAACTGTGTGATGCCATCATGTCAATATGGACCAAAATCTCTGAGGAATGCTTCCAGCACCTTGTTGAATCTATGCCATGAAGAATTGAGGCAGTTCTGAAGGCAAAAGGGGGTCCAACCCGTTACTAGCATGGTGTACCTAATAAAGTGGCCGGTGAGTGTATATAGCATATATATATATATATATATATATATATATATATATATATATATACACACAGTGCCTTGAAAAAGCATTCATGCCCCTTGAACTTTTCCCAATCTTTTCACATTACACCCACAAAATTAAAAGTATTTTATTGAGATTTTATGAGATAGACCAACACAAAATAGAAAGTATGTGTGAAGTGAAAAAATAATGCATGGTTTTCAAAATTTGCAATAAATAAAAATCTGAAAAGTGTGGCGTGCATTTGTATTCATCCCCCTGTACTCTGATACCCCTAAGTAAAAGTAGAACTACAGCTGTTCTGTGAAAGCCTCAGAGGTTTGTTACTGAACATTAGTGAACAAACAGCATCATCAAAACCAAGGAACACAATAGACAGATCAGGGATAAAGTTGTGGAGAACTGTAAAACAGGGTTAGGTTATCAAAATATCCCAAGCTCTGAACATCTCACGAAACACTTGTTCAATTCATCATCCAAAAATGGAAGGAGTATGACATAACTGCAAGCCTACCAAGACATGGCCATCCATATGAACTGACAGCTCTGGCAAGGTGAGCACTAATTAGAGAAGCAGCCAAGAGGCCCATGGTCACTTTGGAGGAGCTTCAGAGATCCACAGTTCAATTGGGAGAATCTGTCCACAGGACAACTATTAGTCATGTACGGTACAAATCTGGCCTTTATGGAACAGTGGCAAGAAGAAAGCTATTTTTAAAAACAAGCCATAAGAAGTCCCATTTGCAGCTTGCTACAAGCCATGTACGGTACACAACAAACATGTGGAAGAAGGTGCTGTAGTCAGATGAGACCAAAGTTGAACTTTTTAGCCAAAATGCAAAACGGTATGTGTGGTGCAAAACTAATACTGCACAACACCCTGAACTCACAATCCACTGTGAAACATGTTTGTGGCAGCTTCATGCTGTGAGGATGCTTTTTTCACCAGGGACAGGGAAGCTGGTCAGAGTTGATGGGAAGAAGGATGACGCTAAATACAGGGCAATCCTGGAGAAAAACCTGGTAGAGGATGCAAAAGACTTGAGACTTGGGTGGAGGTTCACCTTCAAGTAGGGCAACAACCTGTCATTTAAATGTCATCCTTTAGATGTGTAAAGCAGGTAGAGACATACCCCAAAAGACTTGCAGCTGTAATTGCAGTGAAAGGTGGTCTTACAAAGTACTGACTCAGGGGGGGCTGAATACAAATTAATGCCACACTTTCCAAATTTTTATATTTTATTATTAAAAATTTTGAAAATCATGTGTTATTTTCTTTTCACTTCACACATACTTGCTACTTTGTGTTGGTCTATCATATAAAATCCCAATAAAATACATTTAAGTTTGTGGGTGTAATGTGAAATAAGGTCAAAAAGTTCAAGGGGTATGAATACTTTTTCAAGGCACTCTACACATATCCAATATTCAGCATATAGAAATACACATGCAGATAGCATACACAGACACATGATCATCCACTGTGTTTCACTAGTTACTGTACATCAGGGAGATTCTGATACACAGAATGTGTGTTAGATAATGTTGTATGCCATCTATCTACATATAGCCTAAACATCACAACTAGAGATGAGCGAGCACTAAAATGCTCGGGTGCTCGTTATTCGAGTCGAACTTTTCCCGATGCTCGGGTGCTCGTTTCGAGTAACGAACCCCATTGAAGTCAATGGGAGACTCAAGCATTTTTTGCTGGGGACCAAGGCTCTGCCTAGGGAAGGCTGGGTGAAAACCTGGAAACCTCAGAAAATTATGGAAACACCACGGAAATGGACAGGAAACAGCAGGGGCAGCATGCATGGATGCCTCTGAGGCTGCCTAATCCCACCATTACCCCAAATTCTCCTGCAACAGCCTGGTGGTTACCCTCATGGCAATTGTGCTCACCCAGACCAAGAAAGGCGAGCCACATACCCATCACATGTTAGGGAAGCACCCAACTAGGTGCAACGAAGGTCCATCACCGCCTGCAGGTGACACCACTGCTCATGCTGGCACTGCAGCTAAAATCAAGTTTAGTATCTGTTCTTATCAGTTGCTGTGGCTGTTGGATGTATAGTGGTGAGCATAGCTGCTTCCCAAGCATCTAAAAAATAAATCAGTACAATATCTAATACGTCCCCCTACCCGGGTAAATTGTTTGGAGAGAGGGCCTGTAGGTGGGGGGGAAGGAGGTTTCGCTGGAAGAGCCAGAGGAGTGCCCCCTGGGCTAGCGTGTGTGGTGGTGACAACAGCCGGAATGCATTTGGAAATACTCTAGCATCAGCTGGTGCAGTATCGATTCTTCTCAGTTTAATACCGTATATGTCCCCTATCTTGGGACCTTATATTTTATGGATTTTTCGACCACGGAAAATGGAAAAAAGAGCTTGCTCTGGCCAGGGGAGTGTCTTTCCCACTGCAGCTAAGGGGAAGTGTCCATGCTCTGCCTATCACAGGTCAGGAGGGAAATAAAAGAAGAACCAAACAAAAATCTGTACAATATCTAAGACGTCCCCTATCCGAGTAAATTGTTTGTAGAGAGGGCCTGTAGGTGGGGGCAGGCTGGGGGGAAGGAGGTTTCGCTGGAAGAGCCAGAGGAGTGCCCCCTGGGCTAGCGTGTGTGGTGGTGACAACAGCCGGGTGTAGTTAGAATGACGACGCAGGACCCCAACTTAAAAATTTAGCATCAACCGGTACAGTCGTAAATTATGAGATTGATGAAGTGTGGTATGTCTTCTATGTATACTACTCAGTTTAATACCGTATATGGCAGCTATCCGGAAAAATAGTTTGTAGAGAGAGAGAGAAAGATAGGACAAAGAAGTAAATTGTTTGGAGAGAGGACCTGTAGGTGGGGTGGCAGGCTGGGGGGAAGGAGGTTTCGCTGGAAGAGCCAGAGGAGTGCCCCCTGGGCTAGTGTGTGTGGTGGTGACAACAGCCGGATGTAGTTAGAATGACGACGCAGGACCCCAACTTAAAAATTTAGCATCAACCGGTACAATTGTCAATTATGAGCTACATCAAGTGTGGCATGACTTTTAAATGGATATTGCACGTGGTCACGTACTCCCTGGAACCCCATAGTCACCCCTTCCCTGATGTGCTAGCCCAGAACATTCTCTGCCCTAATTCGCAAGAACTTTTGCTGTTTCCGTGTGCTGACAGTGGGGATTTACCAGTGTTGTCTGAGGAGGTGGTGGACAATGGCGAGACACAGGTGTCGGGGGGTGAGGTAGTTGTATGGGAAGCAAGTTACAGTGGGGACTCCTTGGGGGGGAAT
>ONZH01003713.1:0-11563 GCA_900303285.1 Rhinella marina | reverse complement strand
GGGGGGAGGAGGGACTGTAGTGAAAGAAAATATCTGAAAAAAAAAGAGAGAGAAAGACAAGAGAGAAAACGCATGAGTCTTAGGAGACCTCAAAGTGTCATTTACCAATTTCCAGGGCAATTGAAATAGTGTTGAATAGGGCATAAATGATTCAGACCTGACTGATTTTTGACCATTTTGTTAGACTCGGACCTGAAACAATTTTCTGTAGTGTATGGAGAGTGGTGGACCATGTGATCACCAGTCCTTGAACAGTGGGCAACTGAAAAAGTATCATTTACGACAATAAGCAACTTCCAGAAAACAGCTAAAAAACTCCTTTAAAGGGGTTGTCTCACTTCAGCAAGTAGCATTTATTATGTAGAGAAAGTTAATACAGACACTTTCTAATGTATTGTGGTTCTCCATATTGCTTCTTTTTCCAGCTACATTCATTTTTCTTTTTCTGTTTGTTGATGGAATGAATCCAGCCAGCAAAAGAAGCAATATGGACAATCACAATACATTAGTAAGTGGCTTGCATCACCTTCCTCTACATCAGGGATGCCCAACTTGCGGCCCTCCAGCTATTGCAACAGTACAACTTCCAGCATGCCTGGACAGCCTACAGCTATCAGCCTACAGCAGGGCATGGTGAGAGTTGTAGTTTTACAACAGCTGGAGGGCGGCAGGTTGAGCATCCCTGCTCTACATAATAAACCCTTTAAGGTAAAGATGTTCTCCTCTGCCATGTATACACTACACAGCAGCTAGATGAATATAACTGAACAATCTAGGGCATTCATATTAATTAGAAAAGTGAAAACAGAAAATGAATAATTATTATGTTCTACTATTAGTAAAACAAGAGTTTGCAGCTCATAAACAGATTTACAGGCGAAGGTCTAACATAGATGACTAATTGTGCTCGGAGCCATCATTTAAATGTTCAAGAGTTACAATGCTAACAATATGATTATAATGTATTACATCAAGGGGGCCGCGAAGGCATGAGCTCATAAATGTGTTATAACACTGTGACTAATGCCTGACACTGTGTGCGGAGATCTGCAACCTAAGCACATTCCCAGTGTAATGAAATGTGCACTCTCAACTGATTGTCAAATTAACCTACAAAAAGTTTGTAAGAACTCTGCGCTCATGACAGCACTTACAATACGATACAATACAAAGCTCTATTATTAAAAATTAGAGCGAACACTCTGCATTTTGTTTATCCTGATAACACAAGCAGCGGTAATGAGTGGAGGTGGCTGCCAAGCTTTACTCACAGACTACTCATTACCGCTATGGTTTTCTTAAAGAACATCTTTCACCAGTTTATTTTAATTATAATAATCCATGTTACTATATATTCTCTTGGGAGTATTCAATTAATTGATTGCTGTACTTTATTTTAGCATTCCAATGCAAGTTTTTATGGAAAATTCTATCTGGGGAAATGGGGGGGGGACAAGTACAATTACTATACATGCACTGCAAGTTTTTCATATGTGCCAGTGCTAAAATAACAGTAATTGTCCACCAGTCTAAGCAGCTCTTCCTTATTTCCTGTTATGTCCATGCGGGGACAGTAATAGGGGAGTGTTTATGTAACTAGCTTGGTGGGAGTATCTATAAATTGGATGGTTATAGGGACGGTGGTGGAGCTGGGACAGAGAAAGCAGGGATGGCCATCAGTGTTCCATGTGCTGCTGCCTGCTCATCTGTTGCAGGCCACATCCTGCGCTCTCCTTTTTAGCTTGCCCCTTAGGGTGCACATGCTCACTTTTGTTCTCTTAAAGAGGCTTTGTCACCATGACCAACCCTATTAAAACATGCATATGCCTGATAGGGCTCATCATGCTGAAAAAAACTATACCCTTCTTTTGTCTGTATGCTAAACAGCCGCAGAGATATCAGCATTTTATTCATATGCAAATGAGTATATTGGAGCACCAAGAGGCGGGGCTGAATCCTTTGAGCACTGCTTTGCAACACCCCCTTGTGCTCTGCACACTGCCCCCTCCCCATAATTGGCAGGGATAGACATCAGCATACTGAGGGCAAAGCTGTGTAGTAGCATGTACATATCATATACACTATGTACTAAAGCTTTACTACACTGAGATATACTTGTAAATCTAATATACATATTAGTGTTGAGCGAGCATGCTCGACCGAACTACGCTCGGGTCCACTTGGTGTTCGGCCGAACACTGAGTGTACTCGAGCGCAATGCTCGAGTCCCCTCCCCACACCAAGACAGATCCGTCATGACCCCAATGCAAGTCAATGGGGACAGATCCGTTTGGTGTGACACAATAGTAAACGGATCCGTCCCTATTGACTTGCATTGGGGTCATGACGGATCCGTCATGAACTCCATTGAAAGTCAATGGAGGATGGATCCATTTGGGGTGACACAATAGTAAACGGATCCGTCCCTATTGACTTGCATTGGGGTCATGACGGATCCGTCATGAACTCCATTGAAAGTCAATGGAGGACGGATCCATTTGGGGTGACACAATAGTAAACGGATCCGTCCTCCATTGACTTTCAATGGAGTTCATGACGGATCCGTCACCTATCACATTTTTTTTTTTACTTAAAGAATTCAAGGTGTAATTTTTTTTCATTCACCAGCAGAGGGCGCAATGTAATGAAAGGCTTCACAGCTAAGGAGAAGAAGCCTGAGGAGGAGGAGGTAAGTGGTTTGTGTTTGTTTGTTTTCTATTTTTCAGGATCGTGAATGCTGAGGACTACATCGGATTCAGTGGATTACGTCGGACCAGCTTTTTTATTTTTTAAATAAAATGGTCAAACAGGGGTCTGGGGGAGTATTTATTTCAATAAAATATTTTATAAGTGTGTGTGTGTTTTTTTTTGCAACATTGCAGTTTTAGTAATCACGGCTATCTACAGACGGCTTAAATAATAGAAACCTCCCATAAATGAACATATTTTAGAAACTACAGCCCCCAATGTAATCCAAACTGATTTTTACAAAGCTTGTTAACCCTTTAGATTTCCCACAAAAATTAAAACAGAAGGAAGGTGAAATTTAAAAATAAATATATTTTTTTTGCAGATTTTCAATTTTTAATTCATTTTTCCAATAAGATAGCAAGGGTAAACTGCAAATCAAACCTGAATATTTATTTTCCTGATTCTGAAGTTTTCAGAAACACCCCATATGTGGTTGTAAACTGCTCTGTGACCGGCAGTAATGAGAGGGAGATAGTACAAGCATTTGTGATGGCTTTGACAGCTTGTCAGAGTGATCAAAAGCCTGGAGGCCAGGAAAAAAGGTCTTAGGTTAAAGCTCCATGTTCTTGGCTGTCAGGAGGCAGCTGAATCATGGAGCTTCTATGTACAGGTGCTGCAGACAGGGGGCAAAGCTCAAGGACGTTTTAAAACGTCCATTCAGAGATAGAGATCCACTACTAGGACGTTTATAGTCAATGGGCAGACTGGAAGTGGTTAAACCAGGTGTACTGCCTAGCAGAGCTCATCATACTGATTAACACAATACCTTTCTTTTTTCTGTATGCTAAACAGCTGCAGAGATATGTGTTTTATTCATTTGCAAATGAGAAGTTTGAGCACCAGGAGGCGGGACTGAATCCTTTGAGCACTGCTTTGTAACACTCTGCACACTGTGCTCTGCACACTTCCTCCTCCACTTGATTAACAGGGCTTGACATTAGCAGGCTGAGGGCAGAGATCTATCCTAGAGCTGTCTCTTAGCATGTAAATATACATATACTCTTTGTACTATAGCTTCACTACACTTACAATATAGACAGCACTCCAGTATTCTGTGTTTAAATGAAGACTTTATTCAGCCATGTCTGCCTGAATAAAATCTTCACTATAACACCGAATACTGGAGTGCTGTATATATTGTATATCTAGAAGAAATTGACCCAGCGGTGGAGAAAGGGTCAAAACAAGACAAACATCTGGTAAAAGCCACAAAGTTGATGAGTGCTGTGACCTACATATCTCTGCAGCTGTTTAGCATACAGACAAAAGAAAGGTATTGTGTTAATCAGTATGATGAGCTCTGCTAGGCAGTACACCTGGTTTAACCACTTCCAGTCTGCCCATTGACTATAAACGTCCTGGTAGTGGATCTCTATCTCTGAATGGACGTTTTAAAACGTCCTTGAGCTTTGCCCCCTGTCTGCAGCACCTGTACATAGAAGCTCCATGATTCAGCTGCCTCCTGACAGCCAAGAACATGGAGCTTTAACCTGAGACCTTTTTTCCTGGCCTCCAGGCTTTTTATCACTCTGACAAGCTGTCAAAGCCATCACAAATGCTTGTACTATCTCCCTCTCATTACTGCCGGTCACAGAGCAGTTTACAACCACATATGGGGTGTTTCTGCAAACTTCAGAATCAGGAAAATAAATATTCAGGTTTGATTTGCGGTTTACTCTTGCTATCTTATTGGAAAAATGAATTAAAAATTGAAAATCTGCAAAAAAAAATTTATTTATTTTTAATTTCACCTTCCTACTGTTTTAATTTTTGTGGGAAATCTAAAGGGTTAACAAACTTTGTAAAAATCAGTTTGGATTACATTGGGGGCTGTAGTTTCTAAAATATGTTCATTTATGGGAGGTTTCTATTATTTAAGCCCCTCAAAGTCACTTTAGAACTGCAAAGGTCCTTTAAAATTAACTATTGCAAATTTTCATGAAAATCTTAAAAATTACATCTAAAATTCGAAGCCTTCTAACGTCCTCAAAAAATAAAATTACATTTCCAAAATTATGCCAACATAAAGTGGACAATATGGTGAATGTTCATTAATAACAATTTTATTAGATATCCCTATGCAATTTAAAAGCAGAGAAATTAATATTTAAAAAATTGTGATTTTTTTCAAAATTTTCAGTAAATTTTGGATTTTTTATAAATATAGGCAAAATATATTGACTCAAATTTACCATTAACACAAAGTACAATGTGTCACAAGAAAACAATCTCAGAATGGCTTGGATAAGTAAAAGCGTTCCAAAGTTATTACCACATGAAGTGACACATGTCAGATTTGCAAAATTAGGCCAGGATGGGAAGTGGTTAAAAGGGTTAATCGTGGTGTCAGAGCCTGAGCTTTAGATTCATTGTTAGCTAGTTTATTCAGTAAAGATGTACTATTCAGAATACCCATGTACTGAAACTCTGCCTGTTTACCACATTGATCCTTAGCTTCTTACCTAGACCTCCAACTCTTTTCATATATACACATGAACTCTGCCTGCCCTGACCTCAGCCTGTTTCTTGACTATGAGTATCGCCTGTCCACTCGATGCTTTACGGCAGTGTCTCTGACCCCTGTGGGTCAGCTGCAACTACACCGAAAATATTCAAAGAGGTGGCGACCTGGTGGTTTCCTGCAGTTTCCAGTTCCATGTACAGGAGTTAAAGGGTGACTACCATGGAACCAGGTTGATGCCTTTAGGGATAGCCCACAGCCAAACTGGTTAGTTGGCACTGTGGGTAAACACCCACTGCTCATTACAGTTGGAAATAATGAACATGGTTATGTTTAGAGATGAGCGAGCAGTAAAATGCTCGGGTGCTCGTTATGCGAGTCGAACTTTTCCCGATGCTCGGGTGCTCGTTTCGAATAACAAACCCCATTGAAGTCAATGGGAGACTCGAGCATTTTTGCAGGGAACCAAGGCTCTGCCTAGGGAAGGCTGGGTGAAAACCTGGAAACCTCAGAACATGATGGAAACACCACGGTAATGGACAGGAAACAGCAGGGGCAGCATGCATGGATGCCTCTGAGGCTGCCTAATCCCATCATTACCCCAAATTCTCCTAGTGGGGCATGTGTGGTATCGATTCTTCTCAGTTTAAAATCGTATACGTCCCCTATCTTGGGACCATATATTTCAAGGATTTTTCGAACACGGAAAAGGAAAAAGAGCTTGCTCTGGCCAGAGGAGTGTCTTTTCTACTGCAGCTAAGGGGACGTGTCCATGCTCTGCCTATCACAGGTCAGGAGGCAATTAAAAGAAGAACAAAAAAAAAAAATCAGTACAATATCTAATACGTCCCCTATCCGGGTAAATTGTTTGGAGAGAGGGCCTGTAGGTGGGGGGCAGGCTGGGGGGAAGGAGGTTGAGCTGGAAGAGCCAGAGGAGTGCCCCCTGGGCTAGCGTGTGTGGTGGTGACAACAGCCGGATGGATTTGGAAAAACTTTAGCATCAACCGGTACGGTATGTATTCTTCTGAGTTTAATACCGTATACGGCACCTATCCGGAAAAATAGTTTGGAGAGAGAGAAATAGAGGAAAAAGACGTGCAGTATGGAGAAATTACACGGAAACTATTAGATTAGGCAAACTTGGTCTGCTTAATTGCAACCCAGACAAATGAGAGAAAGAGAGGAAAATGACATATTTTTAAAAGTGACGTTCAGTATAGATAAAGTGTGGTATGTGTTCTATGTATACTACTCAGTTTAATACCGTATATGGCAGCTATCCGGAAAAATAGTTTGGAGAGAGAGAAAGATAGGAAAAAGACGTAAATTGTTTGGAGAGAGGGCCTGTAGGTGGGGGGGCAGGCTTGGGGGAAGGAAGTTGAGCTGGAAGAGCCAGAGGAGTGCCCCCTGGGCTAGCGTGTGTGGTGGTGACAACAGCCGGATGTAGTTAGAATGACGACGCAGGACCCCAACTTAAAAATTTAGCATCAACCGGTACAATTGTCAATTATGAGCTCGATCAAGTGTGGCATGACTTTTTAGATGGAGATTGCATGTGGTCACGTACTCCCTGAAACCCCATAGTCACCCCTTCTCTGATGTGCTACCCCAGAACAATCTCTGCCCCAATTCGCAAGACCTTTTGCAGTCTCAGTGTACTGACAGTGGGGATTTACCAGTGTTGTCTGAGGAGGTGGTGGACAATGGCGAGACACAGGTGTCGGGGGGTGAGGTAGTTGTATGGGAAGCAAGTTACAGTAGGGACTCCTTGGGGGGACTTTCTCAAGATGGGACAGATTCAACTTGGGTGGATCAGGCACAGGAACAGATCAATTTTTATTTTTTTTTGTGTTTATTTAACTCTTATTTAGCACAAATAACCACAGAGATATTTATTCGTTCTCTTCGCTGTGCAGTCTGGCGTTGGGTTTCGTCACTTTGATGGCGAGCTGTGCCGCTATCTCCACAATGGTCTTTCGGTTCTTTGAGGAGACGTTGTGGGCGATTTCTGCACAGAAGGAATTATTGCTCATCAACAGAACCTCGAGCTCCTTGACATTGTGGACCAGGAATTTGCGGAACCCTGTGGGCAGCATGTGTTTGGTCTTCTTGTTGCTACCGTACCCAATGTTGGGCAATATAGATACGCAGGTAATATTATTTTTCACACCTATCCCAAAAAAAAATGTACGCAGTTTGCGCAAATAAAACTGGAAACTGGAACTGGAGAGAGGGCCTGTAGGTGGACCTCCGGAAAAATTGTTTGGAGAGAGGGACTGTAGGTGGACCTCCGGAAAAATTGTTTGGAGAGAGGGACTGTAGGTGGACCTCCGGAAAAATTGTTTGGAGAGAGGGCCTGTAGGTGGACCTCCGGAAAAATTGTTTGGAGAGAGGGACTGTAGGTGGACGTCCGGAAAAATTGTTTGGAGAGAGGGCCTGTAGGTGGACCTCCGGAAAAATTGTTTGGAGAAAGGGCCTGTAGGTGGACCTCCGGAAAAATTGATTGGAGAGAGGGCCTGTAGGTGGACCTCCGGAAAAATTGTTTGGAGAGAGGGCCTGTAGGTGGACCTCTGGAAAAATTGTTTGGAGAGAGGGCCTGTAGGTGGACCTCCGTAAATTGTTTGAAGAGAGGGCCTGTAGGGGGACCTCCTGAAAAATTGTGGTAAAAGAGTGCCAGTTGGTCCTCTAAAAAATGGCGTTTTTTTAGTCAGCGTTAGGCAAAGACGACATGGAGGAGGAGAAGTAGGAGAAGTAGAGAAAACGAATCGGATACATAAGTAATGTTAATCTTTAGCTGCTTTCCCCCGTAGGAGATTTGATTTCCGGTGAAATCCAGGCTTTGTTCATTTTAATAAGCGTCAGCCTGTCAGCGCTGTCAGTTGACAGGCGTGTACGCTTATCGGTGATGACGCCACCAGCTGCACTGAATACCCGCTCTGACAGCACGCTAGCGGCAGGGCAGGCCAGCACCTCCAAGGCGTACAGCGCCAGTTCAGGCCACGTGTCCAGCTTTGAAACCCAGTAGTTGTATGGAGCAGAGTGATCGCTACGGACGTTGGTATGGTCAGCTAGGTACTCCCTCACCATCTTTCTGTACAGCTTCCCCCTACTCTGCCTAGACTGGGGACAGGTGACAGTGTCTTGCTGGGGGTGACATAAAACTGGCAAAGGCCTTGGAGAGCGTTCCCCTGCATGTGCTGGACAAGCTGCCTGCTCGGCTCCTCTCCCCCGCTACTTGGCCCACAGAACCATGCCCTCTGCCGCTAGCGGCGTCAGATGGGAAGGATTGTTTCAGCTTGTGCACCAGGGCCTGTTGATATCTATTCACTCTCATACTTCTTTTCATCTGCAGGGATGAGAGTGGAAAGGTTCTGCTTGTACCGTGGGTCCAGGAGAGCGAACACCCAGTAATCGGTGTTTGAAAAAATTCTTCTAACGCGAGGGTTACGGGATAGGCAGCCTAACATGAAGTCTGCCATGTGCGCCAGAGTCCCAACACGCAAGAATTCCCTCTCCTCACTGGCCTGACTCTCCATTTCCTCATCCTCCTCCTCCTCCAAGTCCTCCTCTTCAGCCCATACACGCTCAAGAGTTAAGGACTGAGCACTGGTACCCTCTACTGTCTCGCCGACATTCTCCTCCTCTTCCTCCTCATCCTCATCCTCCTCCTCCGATACGCGCTGAGAAACAGACCGGAGGGTGCTCTGGCTATCAAGCAATGTATCTTCCTCCACCGTCTCTTGTGACAAGCGCAAAGCATCCGACTTGATGCTGAGCAGTGAGTTTTTCAACAGGCAAAGCAGCGGGATGGTGAGGCTGATAATGGCGGCATCACCGCTGACCATCTGTGTTGACTCCTCAAAGTTGCTCAACACCTGGCAGATATCAGACATCCACATCCACTCCTCATTGTAGACTTGAGGAATCTGACTGACCTGACTACCAGTTCTGGTGGAAGTTGACATCTGGCAGTCTACAATCGCTCTGCCTGCTGGTAAACTCTGGATAACATGTTTAATGTCGAATTCAATCTCGTGGGCACGTCGCACAACAGTCGGTGAGCGGACAGTTGTAGGCGGCGCTGAGCTGCCCTGAGAGTGGCAGCATCTGTGATCGACTTGCGGAAATGCGCACAGATGCGGCGCACCTTGGTGAGCAAATCAGACAGATTGGGGTATGTCTTGAGGAACCGCTGAACTATGAGATTGAACACGTGGGCCAGGCATGGCACATGTGTCAGTCTGCCGAGTTGTAGAGCCGCCACCAGTTTACGCCCGTTGTCACACACAACCATGCCTAGCTTGAGGTTCAGCGGTGCCAGCCACACAACGGTCTGCGCCTTGATGCCCTGTAACAGCTCTTGGGCGATGTGCCTTTTGTCACCTAAGCTCAGCAGTTTGAGCACCGCCTGCTGGCGCTTACCCACGGCACTGCTGCTGCGCCTAGAGCTACCGACTGAAGGCGCCGTGTCCACGGATGGTAATTCAGTTTAGGAGGAGGAGGGGTCGGAGGAGGAGGAGGCATAGTACGTCTGAGAGACTGTGACCAAGGTAGGCCCCGCAATCCTCGGTGTGGGCAGTACATGAGTGGCCCCAGGGTCATTCTCGGTCCCAGCCTCCACCAAGTTAACCCAATGTGCCGTCATTGAGATATAGTGTCCCTGCCCGGCAGCACTTGTCCACGTGTCCGTGGTTAGGTGGACCTTCTCAGAAACAGCGTTGGTCAGGGCACGGATGATGTTCTATGACACGTGCTGGTGTAGGGCTGGGACGGCACATCGGGAAAAATAATGGCGGCTGGGGACCGAATACCGAGGGGCAGCCAACGCCATGAGATTGCGAAAGGCCTCGGTCTCTACCAGCGTATAGGGTAGCATCTCCAGGCAAAGCGATTTGGAGATGTGGACGTTGAGGGCTTGGGTATGTGGGTGGGTGGAACTGTATTTCCTCTTGCGCTCCAGCATCTGCTGTAAAGACAGCTGAACGCTGCGCTGGGACACATTGGTGGACACTGTGGAGGATCGTGGAGGCGAAGGTGTGGTTTTCCGGTGGGAGGCGCTCGTGCCGGGGTCCTGGGCAGGGGGTTGACTAGCAGAGGCAGCGAGTGACACAGGGGTTTGACTAGCAGAGGCAGCGAGTGACACAGGGGAAGGAGCAGTGGTGTGACCCGCAGGAGGTGGTGAACGGCCTTGGTTCCATTGAGTGGGGTGTTTAGCACTCATATGCCTGTGCATGCTGGTGGTGGTTAGGCTAGTAGTGGTGGCACCCATGCTGATCCTGGTGTGGCACAGGTTGCACACCACAGTCCGTTGGTCATCCTCACTTTCTTTAAAGAACCTCCAGACTTGCGAACATCTAAGCCTCGCCACGGGAGCTTCACTACGTGAAACAATTGCTGCTGATGCACCAGCTCTGGCCCTGCTTCTCCCTCTGGCCACACCACTGCCTCTTCCAACCTGTTCAGGTGCAGCACTCGCCTCCGCCTCAGAAGCACTGTCTTCACTCGGCATATCAACCCAGCTTCGGTCAGTCACCTCATCATCCTCCGATTCCTCAGTTTGCTCCCCCCTCGGACTTCCTGCCCTGACAACAACTTCACCACTGTCTGACAACCGTGTCTCCTCATCGTCCGACACTTGTTTACAAACTTCTTCCACTAACTCAACATTGTCATCATCATCATCACCCACAGACTGCGACAGTTGGAAAACTTGGGCATTGGGAAAGAGGTCAGCAGCAACCTGAGAAGTGGTTTGTGACTCTGGGAAGGGTCCAGAAAACAGTTCCTCAGAGTATGCCGGATCGCATTCCAAATTTTCCTGAGAGGGGGCAGACTGGGGGGAAGGAGTTTGAGGTGGAGGAGCCAGAGGAGTGCTCCCTTGGGTAACGTGGGTGGACTGTGTGGAAGACTGACTGGTGGACAAATTACTTGAAGCATTGTCCGCAATCCACGAGATCAGCTGTTTGCACTGTTGTGGTTTCAACAGTCCTCTACCACGTGTCCCTGTAAGTTGAGACATGAAGCTAGGGAGTGTAGCTAGGAGTAGGGTTCCCCTGCTCCCTCATCAGCAGGTATTGTCTCACCCTGCCCAGGACCACGGCCTCTGCCCCCTGCAGTAATTGAATGCCCACGCTCACGCCCTCGTCCTCGACCCTTAGCCCTGGGGTTCAAATTTTTTTGTATATCAGTGTATTATATAAAAAATAAAAAATAAATGGGCCTGGTGTGCTGAAACCCACAAACTTGTTCAGTCTGGTTTAATTAAGTGACGTAAAGAAAGCGTCACCTGGACAGAAAATACGGATTGGAGTGAGTGGACAGCTGAACTGTGACACACAGAATGGTTCCACA
>ONZH01003712.1:0-16204 GCA_900303285.1 Rhinella marina | reverse complement strand
TCCTTGCCCAAGTATATCGGCGATTTTTCGGACGTTTTTTTCCATGTCGGAGACTGAGTTCCTCCCTCCTCACCGGCAATATGATTGCGCCATCGACCTTATTGAGGGATCCAAATATCCCAAAGGTCGCATTTTATAATCTCTCTACTCCTGAACGTCAGTCCATGAGGAATTATCTCAAGAGACTCTGGCCAAGGGTCACATCCGGCCTTCAAGTTTCTCCCATGGGGGCAGGTTTTTTCTTTGTTGGTAAAAGGGATGGAGGATTGAGGCCCTGTATCGATTACAGGGAGCTCAATAAATCACTGTTAAAAACAGATTTACCCGTTGCCCCTTATTCCTGACTTGCTGAATTCAGGTCCAGGGGGCCTGTTGGTTCACCAAGCTGGATTTGAAGGGGGCATACAACCTAATCAGGATTCGTGAGGGGACGAATGGAAAACTGCTTTTAATACCCCGGAAGGTCATTATGAGTACTTGGTAATGCCTTTTGGGTTAAGTAACGCTCCGGCAATTTTCCAAAACTTTGTCAATGACATTTTTTAGACCATTTATTGGGAAATTTGTAATTGTCTATATTGATGACATCCTGATTTTTCTGCAGACTGGGAGAGTCACGTATCTCACACCAGGCAAGTGCTGGAGGTGTTGCGTGAAAACAAGTTGTTCGTTAAAGGGGAAAAGTGTACCTTTGGTGTTCAGGAAGTGGCCTTTTTGGGATACATTCTCACCCCTTTTTCTTTCAAAATGGACCCAGTTAAAGTACAGGCCATTGTGGATTGGGTGCGACCTTCCTCTTTGAAGGCGCTCCAGCGATTTCTGGGGTTTGCTAATTTTTATCGTAAATTTGTCAAAAATTTTTCAGTGGTAGCCAAACCCATTACGGATTTGACTCGCAAGGGGGCTGATCTGGTCAATTGGCCCCCTGCAGCTATTGAGGCCTTTGAAAGGTTAAAGCAGTGTTTTATTAATGCTCCTGTGTTGTCCAGCCTGATCAAAGTAAGCCTTTTGTAGTTGAGGTGGATGCGTATGAGGATGGTGTGGGGGCTGTACTGTCCCAGGGGTCTTCCACCTTAACTAATCTTATGCCATGCGCCTTCTTCTCCCACAAGTTCTCTCCTGCCGAGAGGAATTATGATATCGGGAATAGGGAGTTACTTGCAATCAAGTGGGCATTTGAGGAATGGCGTCATTTTTTAGAAGGGGCATTTCACCGCATTACGGTCCTCACGGATCATAAGAATTTAATGTTTCTAGAATCGGCTAAGCGATTGAATCCTAGACAGGCGAGGTGGGCTTTGTTCTTTACTCGTTTTGATTTTTGTGTTACCTTCAGACCCGGGAGCAAGAACGTTAAGGCCGATGCCTTATCCCGAAGTTTCCAGGCGTATAAGCCTCCTGACGTCCCTCCTGAGCCCATCCTGCCAGCTGATATCATCGTGGCCGCTACCTCATCTGACCTCGCTTCTGAAATCTCGGCAGGACAACATCTTGCTCCCATTGGTACCCCCAATGACAAATTGTTTGTGCCGGCTCATTTGCGGTTGCGACTGCTGGGTGAGTGCCATAATTCTGTTTTGTGTGGACATCCTGGCATCAATGCCACCAAGGAGTTGGTCTCTAGGCAGTATTGGTGGCCGTCAATCTCCAGAGATGTTCAGGCTTTTGTAACTGCGTGTAACACTTGTGCCAGGTCCAAGAATTCCAAGACACGACCTATGGGTGAGTTACATCCTTTAACCATACCTAGCAGACCTTGGTCACATCTGTCCATGGACTTTATCACGGATTTGCCGTGCTCTGAGGGTAAAACCGTGATATTTGTGGTGGTTGACAGGTTCAGCAAAATGTGTCATTTTATTCCTTTGTGTAAATTACCCTCTGCGAAGGTCTTGGCATCCGTGTTCATTGATAATATTGTCAAACTGCATGGTGTTTCTGAGAATATCATTTCTGATAGGGGAGTACAGTTTGTGTCTAGGTTCTGGAGGGCGTTCTGTAATAAGATTGGTATCTCTTTGTCCTTTTCATCAGCCTTTCATCCGCAGACCAATGGTCAGACTGAACGTCTTAACCAATCCGTTGAGCAATATCTCAGATGTTATGTTTCTGATAACCAGCATGTGTGGGCCAGATTCCTGTCTCTGGCTGAATTTGCAATTAATAATCGTGTTAATTCATCCTCTGGGATGTCGCCGTTTTTCTGCAATATGGGTTTTCATCCACGCTTTAGCTCCTTTTCCCCATCTGCGTCGGTTGTCCCAGAGGTCAATGATTTTTCTCAAGAACTGTGCACAGTTTGGGCACAGGTTCAGTCGAACCTGGAAAAGGCCCAAGGAGTTCAAAAAGCGAAGGCTGATAGAAAACGTTCTAAGGGTGTGAATTTTAAGGTTGGGGATAAGGTATGGTTATCGACTAAAAATCTCAACATGAGGGTACCATCCTACAAGTTTGCACCTCACTTCATTGGTCCTTACAGGATCACCAAGGTGATCAATCCGGTTTCTTTTAGGTTATGTTTACCCGACTCCCTTCGTGTTCATAATGTTTTTCATGTGTCTTTGCTCAAACGTTATGTTGCTCCCGTTGGTCCTGAGGAACAGTCTCCGCCTCCGGCTGAGGTAGCAGGACAAATGGAGCATGAGATTGCCAGAATTGTGGATGTGAGAAGGGTCCGGAATTCCTTCCAGTACCTCGTACATTGGAAGGGGTTCGGTCCTGAGGACAGGTCTTGGGTACCGTTGACCAAGATGCATGCAGACTCGCTCATCCGAAAGTTCCATCTGCAGCATCCCGATAAGCCTGCTCCCGCTGGTAAGGGTCCAGTGGCCCCTCGTGAAGGGGGGGGTACTGTCACGCGAGGTCGGCGTCGCGCTCCCTCTGCACGACATCGCCGGACCTCTCCGCCCCCCTAGAGACGAGCAATAGGGAATTGAAGTGCTGGTCTTGTCAGCCAGCACTTCATGAGTTAATTCTCTGTTTGGGTTTAGCCATGTGGTGCTGATCACACCACATGGCTACTTTACATATTGTTTGGACAGCTTGCTCCGCCTCAGGTCATGTGATGCTGGCCACATCACATGATCCTGGGTGGGCTATTTAAAGATGGCAACTGCCTCACTCAGATGCCTGTGATTAGTCTTCTGAGATCAGTGCTGTGTGTTGGACCTTGCTGTTGGATTATTGGTATATTGGATTTTGGCTTCGGACTTAGACTACGCTTTTGCGATTCCCCTCGGTATTTGACGTGACCTCCTGTTCTTGACTTGGCTTGCTGACTATTCTGCTATTGTGTTTGTTCTGTCTGTGTTCGTCTTTCCCTGTGTTCCCTTCCCTGTGCACGTACTCAGCATAGGGACCGTCTCCAAGTTACGGTTTTGCCGCCTAGGGCATCTACTGTAAGTAGGCAGGGAAAGAGGTGGGGTTCAGACAGGGCACACTATCCCTTGTTTCCCTGTCATGACAGGGACACTGTTAAGACACCCTTCACACCTAGCCATGATCTGGCCAGTCACCATTGCAAGAGTAATATTGCCCACCATAGATTCTACTGGAAGAGTCTTTAGACAGATAGAGGGGGAAGAGGGTCATAAGTCCCATCCTTGCCTAAATCCATACCGTACATAATTATCTGAAAGAGAATTGCACTGTGTACAGTTGGAACTTTGTTTTATTATAAGACATTTGTTCTGCTATGTGTGGCCTGGTTACTGACTCTTGCACCATGCACCCAGACTCTAAAAATCCTAGGCACCCAAAATACCATCAGATAGGAGTCCCAGAAACTGGGTGTACAGGAAGAAAGGGTGTGCCCTCCTTTCACTGTACAACCCTAGGGAGCAACAGTGTGAGGAAATCCACCGTGATTAACTCTAACAGCATGTAAGGCGCGGGCACCGACGCCGTGCACGCGCGCGCTTGCAGTCTAATTGCGACACTGTCGCTTTAAGACATTGTGTTTTGGTTCAGACACAGGAAGTGGTCATAAGCTCCGACCTTGACCCTGCCTGTGATGTCACTTCCGCCAGGAGGTGATCAGGTGCCCATACTTCGAGGCTACAGGTGATGTCACATCCGCCAGTCCTGCACAGGAAGCACCGCCCTGTTAATTGGTTGCTTCACTATAAAAACCCCTCAGTTTCAGCAGCAGGCGCCGGTGCCTTGTTGTTGCTTTGCTAGCTAGAGACCCGGTCGCTCTGCTTTGTGACTAAGACCTTGGTTGCACACTAGGTGTAGTCTGTGGTCTAGGCAGGAGTTTTGTGTGTTGGGCTGCAACCTCCTTCGGGAGGCGCGGAACCCTAGTGTGCCCCAGTGTGTGTGTTTGGAGGCCACATTGTGTGTTGGGCTGCAACCTCCTCCGGGAGGCGCGGAACTCGGCACACGTGGTCCGATTGAGAGCTGGGTATCCTGTGCTGGTCCCAGACTTGAGCGCATTGAGTGCTTGTGCGCATTTGCCTACCGGGCATTGGGGCTCATCCCCTATCCTCCTTCGGGAGCTCATTATTGTGTGCTTGTGCACACGTGCCTTCGGGCATTGGGGCTCATCCCCTGTCCTCCTTCGGGAGCTTGCCTTTCCGGCTGCTTGGTTCCTGGGTTGCCCTGCTCGGGTGACTCAGGATCTGAGTCCAGTGATCCCCGGTGACTCTGTCTCAGGGCAGAGTCACTTTATTATTTAAATAGGGGCCCCTTGGCCTAACACAGCACTGATCTCAGAAGACTAATCACAGGCATCTGAGTGAGGCAGTTGCCATCTTTAAATAGCCCACCACTAACACTCCCATCCTCCACTCAGGCTCCTCCTGGGCCACTATATATGGAGAACAGCTATGGGCTAGTGTGGCAACAACCCTGAGACAGACAGGGTATTGTGTGGGTTCTGCCTATTGTCTATGATGGCATGAATAAAGTGTTGTTTGCGAGTCCAAACAAGGGCACAGTAGAGATTTGAAGTAGTGTGGTTGGTGCATCTAGTGCCAGGAAATGCCTATTGGACATGATAGTGTGAAAGATAGAACCCTTGAAACATAGGGAACTGTGAATGGAATTGGTTTATGGTCTTCTGGGTATGTGTTTTCAGATATAGATGTCAATCAACAATAAGTGTTTGGGTAAGTTAGCACAGAAAGAGCAGATATTTAAATGTATAAATTACAAGTTTTATTTAATCATTTCCTATAAAACTATATTTCAATCTAGTCAGCTTTTCCTGAACTATAACGTGTGGCCTGTAAACTGCATTGCATTCCATGCTCATACATTCCCGTTAAACAAGAGATTAAACAACAAATGTATGTCATGTATATTCTTCATTTTCTTCTAGCACTTCATATGACAGAAGGTACAAAGTACTGCATGCCTTGTCTTGTAACAAGTCAATCATTGAGCTTACAAAAGAACAAGGTTGGCAGTGCTAATTTTGGGACAAAAACTAGCTGGAGATAGCAGCCCAGTGAGATGCAATATTAAAAGTAAAGATATCTAAACTGCATTCTGTAATTAACACAAGTTTCAATAAATTATCCCTATTCGTTATACCTGTGGGCTCCATTTTGATGGTTGGTGAAGGAGATTATGTTTATCCGATTATAAGCTATGCATTTTCATGCTGATTAATGAAAAATCTAAGAGCATTAACGAGAGGGGAAGTATTTAAGCAGAACAATTGCCTCATTTCCATAGCATTAAATAAGAGGCACTGTAATAAAAACCCCATTAGACTGCAACAACTATTTAAAAGAAAAAAAATAACGAAAAAAAACTGAATAAGATGCTTAGAAATACAGTGTTGAAAATAGAAATGTCTTTGAATAACTGCATATTTTAAATTTTTAGGAATCTATTTTCCATGTGGCTATAATTAATACTGCAATGTGTGAACAATTTTGAATAACACAAAAATATTATATATAATTAGAGATGAGTGAATCAGTGTGAAAACAGAATGTTCACAATCAGAATGCTGGCACAACTATGCTTCACTCTATGGTATTTCCTCCATACATGCTTAGAATTTAGGCCAAAGAGTTCAGTCTTGGTTTCATCAGACCAGAGAATCTGATTTCTCACAGTCTGAAAGTCTTTTAGGTGTTTTTAGGAAAATCCAGGTGGGATTTCATGTGTATTTTACTATGGAGAGGATTCTTTCTGGCCACTATGCCAGAAAGTCCAGATTGGTGGAGAGATGCAGGGATGTTGATTTTCTGGAAGTTTTGTCTATCTGCACATAGAATCTTTGGCGCTTAGACAGAGTGACCATTGGGTTCATGGTCACCTGTCTTACAAAGGTCATTCATTCCCGATTACTTTTGGTGGAGTGCCCATCTAGAAGAGTCCTGTTTGTTCTAAATCTTTTCCATTTAAGATTAATTAAGGGCAGTGTGCTTTTGGGAAGTTCCAGTGCAGCAGAAAAGTTTTTGTACTCTTCTACAGATCTGTGCCTCCACACATTCCTGTCCCTCAGTTTTGCTCTGATATGCAATGTCAGCCGTAAGACTTTATGTAGACAGGGGGTGTCTTTTCAAATCATGTCCAGTCAACTGAATTTACCACAGGTGGACTGCAATTAAGGTGTATGAACATCTCAAAGATCAATAGAAATGGGAGGCCCACAGAGCATATTTCAACTAAATTTCAACTATCATAGCAAAGGGTGTAAATACTCTCTACAAAATGTTAGTTTTTCCTTTTTAATAAATTAGCAAAAATTTCTAAAATTCTAATTTCTAACCTTTCCAAATTGAAAATATTGAGTGCAAATTGATGGGGGAAAACTTGATTTTTTATTTTACCCCAAGGCCTGCAACATAACAATCTGTGGAAAAAGTGAAAAGTTCTGAAGACTTTGCAAATGCACTGCATATGATTGGCCATGGAAGAACAGCTATTGAAGGTATATTGGAACCTTTAAAGCCTAAAACCTCTTCTCCCTTCGATGGATGGCACAGCAAAAATCCTAGCTCAGTCCTTGTAGGATCTCACTTATGGACTGGCTCCTCCCTTAGCTCTAGTCTAGACTGGAGTTTGGAAGGGAGAGCTTCTTCTTCTTAGACCCAAAAAGCTACAGAGACTCACTGATATCTGCATGGTCTACTGAAGGAAAAAAGGAGAAAGACAAAGGAGAGAACTACAGAACTTGGAATCTGCATGGCCGAGTACTGGAATCATAAAGATTACCAGCTACAAAAACTTTACTGCATTGAGGAACACCTGAACATGACCTAACCAGTCATATCTCTAAAGAGACAGAGAGGGAAAGGGCTATAACTCCCATCCTTGCCTAAATCCATACATCCTTATCTTGGAAGAATTGCACTGTGTACAGTTAGAACAGTGTTTTGCTGTCATTGAATGCACTACAACTTATATTTTGCACTTCAGTAAATAGAGCTATAAGCTGTTTAAAGTTTACATAAACGGGGCGTGGCTGAGTAGCCGAGCAAGATGGCAGCTTAAACTTGTGCTCCGGCTCCTGCACAGCATTTCAGTCTCTCGAGACCCCTTAACACTGCACCATTCGTGGCATAAATGACTCCACTGGAAGCCCACAACATCCACATGATGACTAGAGGTAAAAGAACCGTGAAAGGGAAGCTCGATTTTTTTCTTAACCCAAGATCGGGACAAAGATGGCGCAGATGGCGGAGGAACACTTACCGTGCCTGACTCCAGCCCAGCCTCTTTGCAATCTTCCTGGTCTTCAGGAGGTGAGAGGGATAAGGAGCAACCATGCAAGGGCCCTGCTATACATCTCCAGCCGGCTCGTGGATCCACACTGAGACCAGGCCCAACTACCCATAACCGGGACCTCGCGACAGAACCCCAGCCTCCAGCAATGTTGCGCACGCCTCAGACCTCTCCGTCCACCAGCCCGGCAAAACAGAGGCTGCGTATGCAAGACCACCCCACGCCAAACGACACCAATGGCTATGCTTCGCTGCACCTGAGTACATCCTCACTAACTGAGATACTCCAATGGATTCCAACCACAGACGAACCTGCATCAGGTACATTACTGAAAGACATGTTTATAGCATTCAACCAATGGCGACGCAGCTGTCGCAATTGATAAAACTGCTACAAGCCTCAGTGTCTGAACTGGGAGATAGGATGCAACATTTGGAAGTAAAAATGGGAGAATTCACAACTTCTCACAATAATCTAATTACATTCAATCTCTAATAAAACTGCTCCTTCCCTCCTGCACAGAACAGGACATTATCATTGATAGAGCACACAGGATTGTTAAACCACATCTGTCTGAGGACAGCCCCAGGTATGTACTAGCGAGAATTCACTTTTTTCAGACGAAAGAAAAAGTTTTAATGGCAGCTAGAAAACTGGAGGAACTACCAGCTCCATATCAGTCTGTCAAGCTCTTCGCTGATTTGTCGGTAGCCACTTTACAACTACATCAAAAGTTAGCCCCCATGACATCAGCTCTCAGAGATAATTCCATCGCATACCGCTGGGGGTACCCTGTTAAGCTCCTGGTCCAGAAAAATGGATCGTTTGTGGTGATACGCACAGTGGAGGAAGGAAAAGCTACCCTTGCATCCTGGTAGTAGACGTAGGATCTTCTAGATCAACATCTCGCATCAACACCGACCATGAATGGCAGCTTGTGGAAAACCGGTGTAAGAAAATACAACCTTGACGGGTCACTGATATAAAGCAAAGACACCACATCAGGAGCCAATGAGTATGATCTAAAACTGTGTTAATGTCTGAACTTATCCCTAATATACTTGGAAGGCAAATAAAACCTTCTCCATATTCCTTCTTTTGCGTAAAAAATTAGAAATATATCTAAAATGTTAAAACATGCAATGTAAGTTTTAGAATTTTTTGTGCTTATAATTTTTTTTTTACCATTAAAGGAAATATTTTAAAAAATCATAATAATTGTGTAGAACTTCCTATGTTGACCAGCAGGGGGAGCACAACTAAAAAGTTGAGTGTAGGGAAGCCGTCTGTAGCCCAGTGCTATAAACTGTTATCTGGCTATTCACACCTCCTGTGACATCACGCTGCTCTTACTTGCTTATCTGATAACAAGAGATTGTCTTCCACAATACAGTGTCCAGCGGCCATCTTGTTGTGGTCTGCACTGTGATAGCATAGGAGGCACAGTCAGCAATGTTATTTACAATTGTGATGCTGATTATTCCTCCACCACAGGGATTTTCTCCACTGACAGGTAGCAGAGTTAGGGTGGTAGTGCATGACTGAGTTTGATCTGACATCACTGTATTTATTATCCCTGTACGGTGACATCACTGTATTTATTATCCCTGTACGGTGACATCACTGTGTTTAATATCCCTGTACTGTGACATGACTGTGTTTATTATCCGTGTACTGTGACATCACTGTGGTTATTATCCGTGTACTGTGACATCACTGTGGTTATTATCCCTGTACTGTGACATCACTGTGGTTATTATCCCTGTACTGTGACATCACTGTTTATTATCCCTGTACTGTGACATCACTGTATTTATTATCCCTGTACGGTGACATCACTGTGTTTATTATTAGTGTTGAGCGAGCTGCTGGACAAGAGGAATCACTACAAAGAAGAAGCCTGAGGAGGTAAGTGGTTTGCAGTGGCGTAGCTAGAACTGACTGGGCCCCACAGCAAATTTTTGTACGGGCCCCCCCCATGACCCTCCTGGCATCGCATTTGTTCATATGTAACAGTGGGTTCACATCACGTTTTTCCTATCCGTTTGAAGTATACATAGATAAAAAAGGTATCATATACAAATATGCAGCTCACCACGTTTTTGTATCCTGCAGAGTCCAGTAAAAGAAATGCATACGTTAACGTATATGTTTTTTTTTCAATGGAACTGTATGGCGAACGGACGCCACTGTGTAGATCAGTCTGAGGCATCTGTTAATGTATACATTAGGCTCAATTCACACGTCCTGTTTTTCTTTCCTGATTCGATCCTGATTTTTTTCAGGACCCATTGAAATGAATGGATCCAGATCAGGATCAGGATCGAATCAGGAAAGAAAAACAGGACGTGTGAAAGGAGCCTTAAACTGATGGCAAAAATGTGATGTGAACCCAGCCATAGTGCCAGAATAAGTACCAGTACACAGCGGACAAGAATAGGCATATAGAATGTGACGGGCTGTGTGTTACGCAAATTGTGGGAACACACACTGGTCGGCATCCGTGGTATTGCAGATCCACATTTTTGCAGATCCGCAATACCATGGCTGTCTGAACGGCCTCTTACTGGGTAACACTTCCATACAGTGACTGGATAGTACTGTCATACATGGACTGGCTAACGCCGCCATACACTAGATAACACCTAGGGTATAAAAGGGCACATTACAGGGAATGACTAGGGGCACTGTACGGGGTATGGTAAGAGGGCACGGTACAGTGAATGACTAAGAGCACAGTACAAGGTATGTTAAGAAGGCACAATGCAGGGTATAATGGAGCAGAGTACGGGGTGGGGGGGCAGTCACATGACCCTGAGACATTAGAAGGACACCACCATAATGAGAGGCAGAGGAGTGAGACAGGGACCAGGGCTCTGGATGGACAGGGTGGGCATAGCAAGTAGGTGGAAGGGGCTCTGAGGGGCATTTATACAAGAAGTAGGGGCTGGGGGTCTGTGCAGGGCAGCAATAGGAGAAAGGAAGGTGGAACAGGAGCTCTCCATACATGATGGAGGAAAGGAGACAGCAGGGGCTCCATGAGGATGAGATAAAAGAAGGACAGGATATGGGGGAGGGGGGGGTGCAGGTGTTATGGAGGCAGACTGCTTTATGAAGCAGTAAAACAACAATAACATGAAGCTGCTGGTCTACTACAGCACCCAGCAGCAGCTGGAAGACTTCTCTGACATTCTCCCTCCTGCCCCACACAGCAGACTCACTCACCCACTGTCTGCATCTCTTCAGACTTCTCCAGCCCTGCCGTCTCTCTCTTCCTCCAGCAGCACGTCCTGTGTAGAGGGGGCGTGTCTAAGGCTGGTAAGCCAGGTCCTGCTCTGCTGGAGTGAAGAGGGGGCGTGTCTGAAGCTCGCAGCACAGGAGCTTGTAAGAAGGATAGTGGCAGCCGGCCTCTGTGGCTGTATCCTGCTACTGCTCCCGGGCCCCTTCTGCCCTCGGGCCCCGAAGCAGTGGCTTCCCCCAATTCCCCGATAGCTATGCCCCTGGTGGTTTGTGTTTGTTTGTTTGTTTGTTTGTTTTTTTGTTTGTTTGTTTGTTTTCTATTTTTCAGGATCGTGAATGCTGAGCACTACATCGGATTCGTTGGATTGCATCGGACCAGCTTTTTTATTTTTTAAATAAAATGGCCAAACAGGGATCTGGGGGAGTATTTATTTCAATAAACTATTTTATAAGTGTGTGTGTTTTTTACAACATTGCAGTTTTAGTAATCATGGCTATCTACAGACGGCCCTGATTACTAATACTGGGCTTAGTGCTGGCCGGTACGGCCAGCACTAACCCCAACATCTATTACCCCGGCACCCACCGCCACCAGGGGTGTCGGGAAGAGCCAGGTACCCGCAGGACCGGACCTTCTAAATTGAGGGTCCGGTTCTGGGGCAGCTGCAGGCTGTTACTGTTAGGCTGGGAAGGGCCAATAACCGTGTCCCTTCCCACCCTGGTAGTGCCAGGCTGCCACTGCTGGTTGTATCTGGCTGGAGAAGGAAAAAAGGGGGACCCCATGCCATTTTTAAAAATTATTTAATTATTTTTGAAAAAAAATGGCGTGGGGTCCCCCTCCTTTTCCTTCTCCAGCCAGATACAGCCAGTAGCGACAGCCTAACACTACCAGGGTGGGAAGGGACACGGTTATTGGCCCTTCCCAGCCTAATGGTACCAGCCTGCAGCTGCCCCAGAACCAGACCCTCAATTTAGACGGTCCGGTCCTGCGGGTACCCGGCTCTTCCCGACACCCCTGGTGATCAGGGCCGTCTGTAGATAGCCGTGATTACTAAAACTGCAATGTTGTAAAAAAACACACACTTATAAAATAGTTTATTGAAATAAATACTCCTCCAGACCCCTGTTTGACCATTTTATTTAAAAAATAAAAAAGCTGGTCCGACGCAATCCAACGAATCCGACGTAGTCCTCAGCATTACGATCCTGAAAAATAGAAAACAAACAAGCAAACAAAAAACAAACAAAAAAACAAACACAAACCACTAACCTCCTCAGGCTTCTTCTTTGTAGTGATTCCTCCCGTCCAGCAGCTCGCTCAACACTAATAATAAAGACAGGGATGTCACCGTACAGGGATAATAAATACAGTGATGTCACAGTACAGGGATAATAAACAGTGATCTCACAGTACAGGGATAATAACCACAGTGATGTCACAGTACACGGATAATAAACACAGTGATTTCACAGTACAGGGATAATAAACACAGTGATGTCACAGTACAAGGATAATAAACACAGTGATGTCACAGTACAGGGATATTAAACACAGTGATGTCACAGAACAGGGATAATAAACACAGTGATGTCACAGTACAGGGATAATAAACACAGTGATGTTACAGTACAGGGATAATAAACACAGTGCAGTCCCCTCACAGAAAGTTAAAAAAAATAAAAACCTTATACTTACCTTTTTTTCTAGCTGCAGAATCATCAGCAGATCTTCTCTTGTCTGGAGGGGGCGGAGCCAATGCCGACTGACGGCCGGCCCCGCCCCCCGCCCAGACATGAGGCAGAAGCTACGGAGAGAGGGGGAGAAAGGGGGGGACTCGTAGGATGAAAGAAGCAGGTAGCCGATTCCGGCTGTCTGCTTCTTCTTGCAACAGGCAACTGTCTCTGCGTCCTATGGACGCAGAGACAGTTGCCAGAGACCGGGACATATAATGGGTGTCCCCTCCGGTGTCATGTTACTGAAGTCTTCAATAACATGGAGCCGGAGGGGGCAGGCTATGTATGTGTAAAGCGCCTGCGCTTTACACATACACAGCGCTCCCATGATTTTTCAATAGGGTCCGCACTGGGAATGGAGCATACGACCGTAAGTCATTTGTCTATGTGTCGTTCAGTGACACATAGACACGTGACTATGAAAATGGCAGCCCCCAGATAGTTACAAAAATGTAAAATACACAAAACACAATACACACATAATAAACTTTATTATACATATAAAAACTATTAATGTTTTATAACATGTTTTTTTTATTTTTTCGCGATAGTGTCCCTTTAAGTTTCCTCTCTGTTTCTATTGTTTTGTTTCTTATTTATAATCCTATAGTTTTCTACAAAAGTTTTGGTAGAGTCTTAACTGCATATGTGATTGGGCTTTCATTTGTAATGGGTAAGAATTACAAGCTTCCTACCAAGTCAGGTGCCTATGTATCCAATATAGCACCCCCCAGCCAAAATGGTGATCCGATTAGGTTCCTTAACCCCTTCAACCCCGGGCCTGTTTTCACCTTCCTGACCAGGCCATTTTTTGCAAATCTGACATGTGTCACTTTATGTGGTAATAACTTTGGAACGCTTTTACTTATCCAAGCCATTCTGAGATTGTTTTCTCGTCACATATTGTGCTTCACGACAGTAGTAAATTTGTGGCAAAATATTTAATTTTTATTTATAAAAAAATACCAAATTTACCAAAAATTTGTTAAAATTTCCAAATTTCAATTTCTCTACTTTCAAAATATATAGTAATACCTCCAAAAATAGTTATTATTTTGCAATCCCCATATGTCTTCTTTATGTTGGCATCATTTTATAAATGTAATTTTACTTTTTTGGTACGTTAGAAGGCTTAGAAGTTTAGAAGCCATTTTTCAAATTTTCAACAAAATTTCCAAAACCATTTTTTTAAGCACCAGTTCAGATATACAGTGATTTTGAGGGGCTTACGTAATGGAAACCACCCATAAATGACCCCATTTTAGAAACTACACCCCTCAAATTATAAAAAAAAACTGCTGTTACAAACTTTGCTAACCCTTGAGGTGTTCCACAAGAATCAATGGAAAATGGAGGTGAAATTTCAAAATTTCACTTTTTTTGGTAGATTATTCATGTTAATAATTTTTTTCTTGCAAAACAGCAAGGGTTAACAGCAAACTAAACCTCAATATACATTACTCTGATTCTGCAGTTTACAGAAATACCCAATATTTGGTGGTAAACGTCTCTATGGGTTTGTGGCAGTGGTCAGAAGGAAAGGAGCGCCACACGGATTTTGGAGGCAGATTTTGCTAGAATGATTTTTAGGCACCATTTTGTAATTGAGAGACCCTGACGTACCCCTACAGTGGAAACCCTCAAAAAGTGACCCCATTTTGGAACTACACCCTTCAAAGAATATATTAAGAGGGGTACTGGCCACTTTGACCCCCTAAGCGTTTTATGGAATTTGGAAACACTTGGCTGTGAAAATGAAAAGTTTCATTTCTTCCAATAAAATGTTGCTTTAGCCCCAAATTTTTCATTTTCACAAGGGGTAACAGGAGAAAAGCACCCCATGATTTGTTCCATATTTTCTCCTGAATACGGCAACACCCCATATGTGGTGGTAAACTGCTGTGGGGGCACATGGCAGGACTCAGAACAGAAGGAGCGCCATATGGATTTTGCAGCACAGATTTTGATGGATTGGTTTGCAGGAGCCATTGATTTTTATTTTTTTGAGTTATTGTCTTATGTGGGGGCTCATTTTTTGCGGGACGAGGTGACGTTTTCATTGGTACCATTTTGGGGTACATAAGACTTTTTGATTGCCTGCTATTACACTTTTTGTGAGGCAAGGTGAAAAAATGGCTGTTATGGCATAGTTTTTTTAAAACATTTTTTACAGCATTCACCAGGGGGGCCATCTCATGTAATATTTTTATAGAGCAGGTTGTTATGGACGCGGCGATACCCAATATGTCAAACATTTTTATTTTTGGAAAGTTTTACACATTAGATGCATTTTTGAACAGAATGAAACCTTTTTTTTTTTTGTGTTGCTATTTTCTGAGAGCCATATTTTTTTTATTTTTTCAAGTAGGGTCTACATTTCTGTGGGACGAGATGACGGTTTGATTGGTACCATTTTGGGGTAAATACGCCTTTTTGATCGCCTGCTATTACACTTTTTGTAAGGGAAGGTGACCAAAAAAAGGCTGTTTTGGCACAGTTTTTTTTTTTTTTTTTACTGTGTTCACCTGGCAAGGTGGATCATGTGATATTTTTATAGAGCCTGTCGATACGGACGCGGCGATACCTAATGTGTGTATTTTTATTTTTTTCACTATTTTTTACAATTTTTTTATATTATTTTGTGAAAAGGACGCTTTTTTTTTGGAACTTGAAACTTTTTTTGTAAAACTTTATTTTTTCACTTTTTTTTCACTTTCTTTTTTTTACACTTTTTTAACTTTTGGGTAGGGATGAGCGAACTTTTGAAAAGTTCGCTTCGGCGAACTTTCTTGAATTTCGGATTCGTACGAACCGAACCTAAAACGAACCTTGCTATAATGGCTGAATAATTGCTTCTACAATAATGGGAGTCAGATAGGGTATAGTTTTGTTTACTTGCAGTTGCTATTACAATGAAAAAATGGAAAAAATCCAAGTGACTTCAACAATGGCGACGCAAAATATACGCATATTAGAGAATTTACAGTAATGTGTACGCTAATGCGAACATTCCCGCACAAATAACGAACATACAGTGTAACGTTGTCAAAGGTGCGCTACTAAGCTGAATATGTACGCATTAGTGTACGCATACACTGCGTCTGCGAACATTCCTACTCAAGTAACGAACATACAGTGTAGCGTTGTCAATTGTACGCTATTTAACTGAATATGTACGCATTAGCGTACGCATACACTGCATCTGCAAACATTCCTACTCAAGTAACGAACATACAGTGTAGCGTTGTCAAAAGTACGCTACTTAACTGAATATGTACGCATTAGCGTCACGAACAGGATGAGTCTGAAGTGCCTGTACCGTTAAGGCCACAGCTCAACCATCCCTAAAAAAGACTTTAAACTAATAGCCTTTTATCTACAAGGCCAAAGAATTAGTCAGAAAACCTGACAGATGTCTACTGAAAAATGACTTTGACACAGTTGCTGCGGTGCAGACGGCGCAAAACGCTGCGCGCCGGCACCAGAAGAGTTAACAACGCCATTTCTCACTAGTGGCGCAGCTTCTTCATGCTGAAGCAAAGAAAAC